>JAULKJ010032518.1:0-17174 GCA_032355405.1 Rubia balearica
CAAAGGAGAAGTAGCTAATTTCTCCAAACCCTAACACATAATCATACAAGCAATTCATATACTCAAACTTCTAACACTATTAATGAATTCAACAATCAATTTTAAAGCACACTAAAGACACAATAGAAAAAGCTTCAAATAGATAGATATGGATTCTCAAGACATAGATATGGAAGCTTAAATCCAAGGCTCCTAAGGAGTTAATTAAGCTAATTTACAACAACCCATAACTAATCTACAAAAAATAAGAAAAGAAGAAGAAAAGAAGAAGAAGAAGAAGAAGAGAAAATGAAGAACTAGGGTACCTGGAGGTGAATTTTTGGCCTCCCAAAAGTTGGAAATGAAGATAAGGTATGGAGTATTTATAGTGGAAGAGTATGTGAAGATAAGGTAGGGAGTATTTTCAACCGCGCGCGCTTGCTGGACGTTTCGGGCACTGGCGCGCGGTGACCTGGGCGCTGGCATGGAAATCGCGCGCAAGAACTAAAAAACATGCGCACGGTTTGGCAGTTCGCGGTCAGGCGCTGGCCGCGCATTTTCTGCTTTGAAACCAAGTTTTGCCTCGGTTTCGAGCGCGCGGTTAAATGCCCAGGCCGCGCCCGATCTTCTTCACCCGGTCGGTCTTCACCTCATTTGGGGTGAACCGTAGATCCGTTTTGGGAGTTCTTGTAGTCGATTTTATTGTGCCCGGGAAGAAAAATGCAATGGTGCCACTCTCAGAGGCTGGTTCTTCTCTTATCTTTTCCATAACTTTGTTTGAACTTACGAATCACAATTTATCCGCTTCCTTATCTTTCTTCTTCGACCTTCTTCCATCTTCTACCATTCTTGCGAATGGCCTTCCCCAATATTCTACCATTCTTACAAATGGCCTTCACTAAAACATTCCGAGGTGCTTACGAGAAATCTACAAATTAAGCTTAGAAAAAGGAATCTAGACGCTCGTAAGGACTATAAATCCATTAGACTCAAAGTAGATTACAAAATGAAGGATTCATATATAAAAACCAAAAATGGTTATCTAAACCCCTTATGATGTAAACATAAATCTAGCAATCTTCCAACAAACAGATAAAAAAAGAGATGTTAAATGCCTCAGAAAAACATGCATTTGACGTCACATCAATAATGCATAGTCTTCCGTGCACTTCTTTTAAGATATCACCTGCTTGAAATGGTTCTACACACTTTATCCATGGAGGTAGGAAACCTTTTTTGTACAGGCTCCCCCTTCATAAACTTAGTTGTGAGATCGTAGTTCCAACTTTCTGGCTTACGTCTTTTCTGCTGGCTACTTTCCCTTTGCAAAGTAATCTATCAGTGGCGTCATCCAGTTTATTTCTTCCGTCTGAACTGTTGACACAGTTGTCATTGTTGTACTTCTTACTAGAATGACCTCCACTTTCACATCTTTGTGTTTGACCAAAGAGTCAAATCCAGCTGTTGCTAGCTTGCTCAGAGTGTCTGCTTTTGCGTTTTCAATTCTTGGCACATGTTGGATGTTGAAGTATTCGAGTTGAGCATGAGCTGACGAACCCTCCTTGAATATTTTATTAGCTACTCTTCCCGCACATCATAGTCTCCTCTCATTTGCTGGACCATTATCTGTGAGTCACTAAAGGCTCGAACGCTTTATCCCTTCATCCTGATTGTAAGGCCTAAGCCACATATTAATGCCCAGTACTCCATCTCATCGCTAGTGATTGGAAAGTCAAAAAAGTGAATATTTGTGCTCCCCTCTTCTAGGGTTGACTAATAGCAGCTCTGCACCACAACCTTCTTTGTTAGATGCTCCATCCACGAATAATTTCCATACGATGTATACCCATTTGGATTTACCTTTGTTGAATCCAGTAGTTTACTGCACATTCGCGTATTATTCAGCTACACTTGTCATCTCTACAATGAAATCTACTAGAGTGTGTACCTTGATTGCAGTTCGTGGTTGAAATTGTATCTCATATTGCCCCAATTCAAGAGCCCACTTGGTTATTCGACCAGATGCTTCAAAATTTCTTGGGATATTCTTGATTGGATAATCAATATATAAAATGATCCCATAACTGTGGAAATAGGTTTGCAACCTCCTTGCTGAGTATACTAAAGCTGGAATTAGCTTTTCAACTGGCATGTATGCCATCACTGCACTTTGTTGTATTCTGCTAATGTAGTACATCGGTAGCTATCTTTTCCCTTCTCGATGCACCAAAAGTGAGCTTACCGCATTTTCAGAAACTGCTAAGAACGGATATAGGGTTTCTCTAGAGATTGGTGATTTCAATGTTGGCAACACCTGAAGCTGCTCCTTTAAACTCTCATATGCCTTTTGACTTTCCGCATTCTAGTTAAACTTATTTACCTTCATAAGGATATAAAAGAGTGGCAAATGTTTCTCGGCTTCTTTTGAAACAAATCTGTTAAGTGCTGCCAACGATTCCATAAATACATGCACTTCCTTAACAGTTCATGGTTGAGGAAGTTCAGTTATAAGCTTGTATCTTCTCTGGATCGGCCTCGATTCCCCTGGAGGATACTTTATATCCAAAGAATTTCCCTGCGTCTACTCCAATTATGTATTTCTTAGGATTAAGCTTCGTGTTAATTCCACTTAGTGTGTCCAATGTTTCCATCATGTCTTTCGCAAAATTTTATGTCCTTCTGTTTTTGACAACTATGTCATCAACATATGCATCCACAATTTGTTCAATTTGATAGTGAAATGCATTTTCAACCACTCTATGATATGTTGTTTTGCATTTTTAGGACAAACGGCATTTTCACATAACAAAATATTTCAAAGTTGGTTTTAAATGTCGTCTTCTTTGCATCTTCTGGGTTCATCAGTATTTGGTGGTATCCTTTTATACGCATCTGAAAAGGCCAAAAATTCGCATCCTGAAATCACTTCGACCAGCTGATTTATCTTGGTCAAATGATAACAATGTGTTGGGCTTGCCATATTTAGATCGGTGATGTCTATACACATTCTCCACTCCACGTCTATTTTTTACCATTACTTGGTTAGCTAACCATTTCAGACAGGTTGCCTTCTTTAAAATACCAGCCTGAAGTAATGCAATTACTTCCTCTTCAATTGCTTTTTGCCTGTCACTAGCAAAGTTTAACTGATTTAACTTAACTGATTTGATCAAATAATTGATATTCACGGAATGGGTAGCAATTCCTGGGCCAATTCCTCCAATGTTCTGTACATTCCAGGCAAATGTATCTTTGTGACTTTCCTAGGTTTCTATAACATTTTCTTTCTTCAGCTCTGGAATATTTTTTCCTATCCTGACACACTTAGAATCGTCTTTGTTGTCTAAATTGACAACTTCAGTTTCTTTTCTCAAATCTACTGAATGATTTGATTGCTTAAGCGAGTTGGTATCTAAAATAGTGTTCACCATTTTTTTTTCTCTGCATTCTTTCTTGCTTTCATTGCAATAACTATACATTTCCTGACAGTTTGCTGGTTTCCTCTTATCAATGTTATTCCTCCTGGAGTTGGGAATTCATTACCAAGTGGTATGAGAACCATATTGCCTTTGTTGTATTCATCCAAGGCCTTCCGATGATCGCATTAAATGGACTTGGTGCGTTCATAACTATGAAATCACACATGATAGTACAGATCTTATCATTTTTATCTATTGTTATTGGTAGTTGTATATTTCCTAAAGGTTTCTCTGCTTGTCCTGTGAATCCAACGAGGGCGGATATGGTCTTCTTTAAGTCAGTTTGCTTGAACTCCAACTTATCGAAGCAATCCACAAATAAAATTTAAACCGCACTGCCATCATCCACAAACATACTATGCACCGTTGTATTTCTAATATTAGTGATGATGACTAGTTGCTCATTATGCAGTGAAGCATTGGGAATTGCATCCTCTTCACTGAATGTAATTGCTTTTTCCAAGTGATATCTTTTGTTAGCAGGCTCCTGTGGTGGTAGATAACTAGCTTTTGGCTTTCTTGACGTTATTTGATAGGGACTCTGTTGATCCATGTATTGATAGGATTACTCTTTCTGAAGCCTCACTCACGATTATCTCTTCGTAATCCACTACTATTGTCATCTTCTAGATTTTTCCCTGTGTGTTGGGTGGGACTTGATTCTTAGCTATAGAGCTTGCCCCTTTATTGGCTTCATTGTATCGATTCCCTCCATCTTCTCACATGCACTGGCCTAAACGACCACTCCTCAAATTATCCTCTATTTGCCTTCTCAAATCTCTACAATACTCAATGTCATGGCCATGGTCCTTGTGAAAGGCAAAATAATATTCTCTGGATCTTTTTTCTGGAGGTGCTATCATTGGTGCAGGCTCACGAAATAATTCTCAGTTCGCTTTCCATATTTCTCTTCGTGACTTTGTCAGGGGTGTCTCTTCGAACGATGTTACCTTCATTCCTGATTCTTTCCTTGGTGCATCCTCTATCATCCTCTTCTCGCCTAGCTCTCGCTCTATCACGTGGTTATTCACCTCTTCTGATCGTACATACTATTTAATCATATTCTGTAAGTCTTCTAGGTTTTCGGGAATGTTTTTTGTATGTTCCTTATCAAATTCTCCTGATTTCATGCCCCCTATAGATGCACCCAACGAGGATTGGAATGACAGGTCTCATACCTACAAACTTTAAGTGATGAACCTATTATGATATTCCGCAAGACTTTTCTCACTTCGATGGGTTATGTTGTTCGGGTCTGCTATTGTTTGTTTGAACTTCCTACTTTTAGTAGAAGCGCCCAAAAAAAATCCAACAACTATGCCCAAGACTTAATGCTTCCACTCTGTAAGTCTTCGTACCATGTGATCCATGTCCCTGATAAGAATATAGGAAAAGGTTTGAATACCAACTCTGTGCCCATATCTCAAAATCTCATGCTATTGTGATATGAATGCGAAAATTCCTTTGTGTCTGTGGTTCCATTGTAGATTTTAAAATGCAAAGGTAACTTGAAGTCCTTTAGCGTCTTGAAATCACGAAGATGCGGTGCCAGTAGCGATTTATCTGCATCATCATCTGCTATAATCTCTCTTAACACATCCTTGTACTTGAGGTTTTCCTGCACTTGACTTTGTTTTTTTCTCACCTTTGTGGATTTTGGCTTTAGAGTGGCTCAAAATTGAATGCACGGACATTCTCATTTCACTTCTAAGAATGTTGTGAATGCTCATCCTTTTTTTTCTTTGTTTGTTTTGGGGGATTTTTCTTCCTCCTCATTATCCTTTGTACCTTCTTTACTGTGTTCCCTTTATCTTCTAGGGATGAACACTTGATCCTGGTTAGGATACATGTTTTTGTTGCTTCCAGATGTTTGTTCTTGTGTCTAGTGATTATGGCATTTCTTACTTTTGGTGAACACTATTTTTTACTTAAAGGACTTTAGAATGGAAAAAATGTGTTCCTCACAGACAGTGCCAATGATGTGATAATCCAACCAAGTAGAACATTCGATGTTCACCGTGAAATATATCTTCCTGCAAAATAGATTCCGAAAATGATTCCCGGGAAAATTATGTGATGCTTAAGTTAGCCTTTTCCTTAGAGAACCGGAATTTCTCAATTTAGTCTCACTTACCTTTGCTAGCGTTGCACTCGTATTTATAGATAATTGTCATCATGGCTCCACTTTACTAGGGTCTAAGATCGTGAGTCACATCGTGGTTCAATCGTGATCACTATGATCTCGGTTTGTAGCTAAATGTTTATCGTGGCTCCATATTTTTTGGCTCATGGATTAATCTTCTAAGTCCTGATTCTGCTTTTATCGGTTCCTGGTTGACCTGGACATTGGGCCGAATTATTATGTATTCTTTCTCTATTTAGTCGTGGTTAAGAATTAGGCTGGGTCTAAAAGCCAGCAGCCTCCAGCTTATGGGCCTGGTTATACACCATCGAGGAATATAACATCGTTTCAAATAGTAAACCTGCTAAAAATAAGATAATTAATTAAGTCTGAGGTTGTGAGCTTGTTCACTCACAATAGCGGTGCGGCGATGCAATATCGGAAGAGCCCAATTTTGCATCTCTAATTGAGGCACTAGGCTATAGGAAAGCTCTCATGGAATCAATTAATGACCATTAGATAATTACCGTTTTCCTATCATATTGTATCCTGTCCGCGCACAGTTGAATGAACTCTTGAAGCTAGTCCAATCATGTGCGTATGTCAACAACATAGTTTATGTCCCCCAGAGCCAAACCACCGCGAGTCTAGAGCTCCCATCGTGATGTTTCCATCGGCTCTCGTGAACGATTAACAGATGAGATGGAAATCCATAATCATCTTCCACCACGCAATCATTAATCCTAATCGTCGATCCTAAAGGACACACGACATCAATAAACAAAAAATAATCCATAATAAAACATGGTTAAATGATACACTTACAACTGAGCTCCCTTAGAAAATCCCACAAGAAAAGTAACTCAAGAATGTGTTGCCAGAAATAGAGATAACTCCTCCAACCAACTCATCCTGGATGGATTACCACAAAATCGATAAGGTCTTAGGCACATAACACAACCGCCCCCGTCATCCCACACTATGTTCCCCATAGGAAGTTTACAACTCACACACATCCACAACAACTTCAATAACAACATGAAACACGCATCACATAACACAAAGGCACTAGATAAGCCTCACTATAGAAAGACTACAATTTAACCACAAACAAACTACAAATGAGGATATTCCCCAATAGCGATGCCTTTATATAGGTAGGTTAAATGATATTAAGAAAATATCCAGGGAGCCTTGACATTACGCTTCCCCAAAACCACTTAAACACCCATTTAGCCCTGGAAAATGGAACACATTTAACAATACAGAATTTATAAATGAAAAGACTTGGCCACGTGGTACACATAGCCCCCAACTACATCGCCAGTTTGGACTAAGCCCACAAAGCCCATACAGCCATCACCTCGCAGTAACCTATTACCTCGCAATCATGGAACACTTACCCTCTTTCATTCCCCCCGTTGGATGTAACAAAAGTGACCAAATCACTCGTGGATTCGCTTAGCATGGAATACACCAACCCAGGCAACAGAAATAGTGAGAATATTGTTGCTTCACATACATCTAGAAAATCACCATTCTCGTGACCTAACCATATACTCATACAGCCCTTTATCCAGTTAATAACCTTTATACAGGGACGGTGAGGATACGCCTGGATAATCACCACCCCAAGACACAAGCAAAAATCCAGCCAATTTTTTGCCAAACATATACCAATTCGTAAAAACCAACACCTAATACATTGAGCCAGCATGGTTACTATGGATTTTCATACGTCTTGAAAAACACCAGACTTTTGACACGTGTAGAAAAACACTCTGTCCTCTGTGAACTACACTCATTCATTTACCACCACTCACATCACACCCCTCTTTTTGAATCACCAGTAACTAAAACTACTAAGCAAAATCAAGCATCATAAGCTTTAATAAATCAGGAATAATACAACAGTAAAAATCTTTAAAATAGATAACAACGGAGTCCTTAAGAAAAACTACAAAACACATAGCCTCTATAAAGAAACAATCACACATATTCCCTTAAGGATTAGTTACAAAATCCCAGCTAAGAATATAATTTGAGCCTGACAGATTACTTTTGGCCACATAGGTACTAGATAGGAACCCCTAAGATATATAGTTCATAATCTTCACTTGTCCTACACCTTTTCAAGAATTTCCTCTAGCTTCCAAAATACACTTCGTTTCGGGTGGCACCAGAAGCCTCCATACACTGCATATATTCCATGTAATAGGACTTGAGGTCGATAATAGGTCCACAGTCCAACCAACCTAGCTGCTTACTCATTAAGTGGACCGTGTATGCATTAGCCTCTAGGTGTTTCTTTATGAACTTTCTAACCCTCCTCTTTAGCGTTAACATTAGTACCCAACGCCTCAGTAACTTCCACACGAAGAGTAGCATTCTCTTTTGTTGTTCCCTCAATATATCCTCCATCTCCTAACACCCTTCCTTAGGCTATCACATCGCTGAACTCGTGGCAACTGCTAGATGCACTGGTATGTCGGTCAACGGGTAAAACTTCACGGCTATAAACAAATAGTGTCATACATCAGTAACCCATATTTTAGAAAACCAAAAGCCTTTAAATTCAAGAAAAGTATTATACCTCGCTTGCCCCTAAGCCTCCCCACCTCCACTGCATGGGCAATTGTTTACCAAATAGAGTTCATGTCCTTCTTCTATTTTAATTCTCTACTAAAAGGAACGACATTGTTCCATATCAGCATTGAATCATTTCCAAGACTCTTAACATACACAAACTTATCACTGCCAAGACATTTAACATACTCAGTCGTAGATATTCTTATATCTTTATCCAAGGATCCTTTACTTACCTCGCCATATTTCCATAATACCCTCGCAAGGTGATCGAACTTGCTTCATTAACTCACGTTATGATTACACCTTTCTAGTTCTAGTAATAAAGCACGATGACCTAGCTCTTCATGACTCCTTCGTTGGCGTTTAACCCTAGATTACTTCTTCCTGCAAGAATTTTCCAGATTGGATCTGGGGTAATGCCTTTGATGCCAAATTTAGCATTCAATAACTATGCTTACGATTCTATTCTCTCGCTCTTGCTTACCTGGGTTCTTTTGTCCCCTGGCTATTTATAGGTTCTTTCTTCCTTTATTCCTAGCACATTGGGCCTACGTAGGGCATGTTTATCAAGGCCATCACGGTGGCTATGGTTGGTCATGTTTCCTAGTTCGGGGATAATGTGATGGATTTATGTGGCTATGGCCAGATGCACATTTTGTGTGTTTTCTATTTGAGAAAAATTATGAGATGTTGATAAGGATGATCATGGGTCGGGTCTATTAATACCCAGACCCGTAGGGTCTGAAAATTTTAGACCCATACCCAGGCCCAATGGGTCTAAATGGGTCTTGGGTCCAAAATGGGTCCTAAACGGATCTAATATTCTATTTATTTTCTTCACCAAATAAAATATACATTATCTTAAATGCAAATAATTGAAATTCAATATGTATTAGAATTAATTTTTCAAGATAACAAAATATAAAATACATATTATTTGTTGAATTTTAAATAAAAAAACACAAAGAGAAAATGATACTCCCTCCGTTCAGCTAAGTTTGGCACACTTTTTAGTCAATTTTCCCAAGCCACGTTTGACCATAAATTTCATGTAATATATAAATAGTAATATTATCATGTGAGGTATCATTGGATTCTTCATAACATGTACTTTCCAAATATTAAAATTTTACATGATATTAATATATGTGGCAAAAGTTATTAATGATCAAACGTGGTTTGAGAAAATTGACTAAAAAGTGTGTCAAACTTAGCTGAACGGAGGAAGTAGTAATTTAGAAATTTGGGTAAAATTATATATAGTTAGTCTTATATGGGTCTATGGGTTGGGTCTGGGTCGGGTCTGGGTCTTAGTATTTTAGACCCGAATTAGTATCTAAAAATCTAGACCCATACCCGACCCAATGGGTCTGGGTGGGTCCTAGACCCATGATCATCCCTAGATGTTGATATCAGTTTGTTGACATGGGCACATCGCTTGTGGTTTGCGTGCTCATGGCTACTTTTGTAGTTCACGTACATTTCTCCCCTATACCAAATAGTGAGTTACCAAGGATCTAGAATGGAGGAGATTCTCAGGATGCATGTTCTCTTCTCCTACTCCACCACCTTGTCCAGATCACCATTGCTAACGATACAATCTCTTTCAGCACACAGTCAAAATCTTAGTACATCGCTTCCCTTTTGACTCCATCCAAAAGAGTGTCTTTTGGAAAACCATGACGAGTTTGCGCAATTGGGGCTCAAAATATTTCATTCTTCATGTTATGACCGATCAAAATTCCTGATAGAAAGAGGAGGAGAGTTAGAGGAAGAAATTAAGGCATAGTCGAGCATGCTCTCCGTAAGAAAGTATGAGGGACATAAATAAATGAGCCTCATGGGCACCCATTGTTTAGCGCCTCGAGGAAACAAAAAAGATGACTCAAATGATTAAGACTAGCATTTATTACTAATTGTAATTATGCCATTATTTAGTGTTAGGCTTAGGAGTGAACCCAAAAAATTTTGTCTTTTTGTCGATTTGGTCAATAGTCAATGTGAAGATTATGTTTAGGAGTTACAACTATGCAAGATTTTTTATTAGTGATTAGAATTAGCCACAAACACAGATTGGGTTAGTCTACATTCAATATATGAGTTGCTAACAATCGGGTTGGCAATTTTGTATCATGTTACGGTTGTAGGATAATCTTGACAGTCATATTTCGAAGTTGTGCAAAATAGGTCAGATATAATCCTAGAGGGTATTAGTGAGGTACTGATGTTCTAGTAAGGTGAAGGAATCCTAGTGGAATGGGTATTCACGTTGGGTCTTGGGGATTCATGCTACTCCCAATCTTAATCTATGCTACCTCGAATGTCGAGTGGATTAATATTGGAAGTGTGGGTTATTAGGTGACCACGTGTATGCACCTTCTAGCTATATTGGGAGAAAGTGAGAGATGATGAGGGGGTGGGCCCACAGAAGTGACAATTAGTGGTAGTTCTCGGGGAATCACTAGTGGAAACAAGGGTAATTAAATACAGTTGTAATGTACCAGAGAAGTCATTTTTCATGCGCCATCTCTAGCTCAACCTTTAATAGTGGAAAATGCATTTAAATGAGATTCTAATATTGTTCCGAATTTGGAACCTAAATCGGAGGTTTTAAAAAAATTGTCATTTTACAAGTGAAACAAAATCATAATTTACTTCTTTTCGGCGTTGTGAAGTCGTTTTACAGATATAGAGGTGCAAAAATTATACTGATATACATAGATTAAAATGGGTCGTTTCCCAGTTATACAAATTTACAAAAAATTATACAAATCAACAGAATTGATAAAAAGCTACACCCACAGGTGACAAACACAACCTTGTTATCAAAAGAGGATTTATTCTTCTTCTCACATATCAAATATAAAGGGAGTTTTTCCTTCTGCAAAAGAAGTGCGGTGGTAACAAGTGGAGTGGGGCGGGCGAGGGGGTGGGTGGAGGACGTACACTGGAAGTGAGTAGAGGACGTGTGACGGCTGATGGATGGAGAGCAATTATGAGAGGTCTGGAAAGGAGATGAGCTCAGAGTTATAAGAGGGGAAATGGAGAAAGGCCAAGGAAGAAGGAAAAAAAGAGAAAGGGAGATGAAAACCTTAACGCTTAAATAGTTGGACTAAAATTAAAATGAAGGCAGCCAATTAGAGGTAGTTCTACAACATAACCGCCTTTAATCTAAACTCATTAAAGGATGAATTGCCTTTAATCAAGTATGAACCGCCTTTAAAATAAGTAAGACATGAAATAAGTGGGTTCAGAATACGGAAGTCTTTCCTAAATCTAGTTCCTCAAATAATTGAAAGAACCGCCATTAATTGCTACCTTTGATGAAGGATTCTCCATTAGTGAATCAAGCTCTCCACAATATATGATCGAGCATTAGAATAGGATATCCTTGTACTATGTGAATAGGAATCGAGGATCGAATTCAATTACTAAACATGTGAAGCAAATGCCCCCAAGTCTTCTTGTTATCATTTTACACTCGTTTATTAGTTTTGCATGCTAGTTAGTTTACTATTTCTATATATGTAGTCGGTAGTTTAATACTCAAACTAAACCCCCATTTTGAATGAGTACACACTTAGTAAGGCTTGTGTGTTGCAATGTGAAACTATCTTCCGAACCTTTTTTCCCTATTAACAATCCCGACTATTACTTTGTAATAGTTAGTGGTAATAGGGCTGAAACTTTAAATCTTATCTTTGATTTGTATTTTAGTTAGATGATGCTAACGTGTTAATCAAGCACCCTTTTAAGAAATTTAAATAAACCAAAGGATGGGGATATTTTGAAATGAAATTGTTATACTCCCTCCGTCTCAACTAAACTTGCATAAAAAGTTTTCCACGGTGTCTAATAAACAGCTTGACAGTAAATATGTCTAGCTACAGACAATTTTACACATTACATTTTATAATGAATCTAACAATATTTCAAACTATAAAATTATTGTTCATATATGTATTTAAATATGTGGTAAAAAAATTGATAAATTTGACAATTTTGTGTGTGTGCGCAGATTTGGGTGGATAGAGGAAATAACAAAGTATTAACCATGCCCGTGATAAATTATTGGAACTTATATACATACTAGACATTGTAGTTGCACTTTATGAAACCTCACCAAGATAACATACAACAGTGGAGACACTAATATTTGGCATCTTCAGTTCGACTTCTCAGTTGGCGATAACTAGAGAAGATGCAGCACAAGGCTTGAGTGTCGGAAGAAGACTCCACCAAGCCTCAGCAATCTATTTGCTAGATATGCTTCACTTCGCAAATTCGAGAAATGCTTGCCCCATTTCCATCGCCTTCTGTTCTTGAAATCTCACCATTTCCTCATTTTTACAAAATCAAAACTCTTATAACCACGTCATATAATTCACTGTAAAAATGAATGAGATGAGCTTGTCGCATCACCGAAATCCAATCACAATACAAGGCACACCGGCAAGAAATGATTGGATCTGTGGCACATGAAAATTAAATTGGAGGTCGGGTCAAATAAAAAGGAACAGTATATGGATAACCTTAAACCAAAAAACAAATGAAAATGCAACTACGATTAATGATGACTAACTTCACCTGGAAAAGAAGGCAGGAAACACTTAGGAGAGCAACAATCTTAACACCAAAGCCTACAAACATAAACCAATTCTTAACACCAAAGCCTAACTTCAGCTATTTGTAACCAAACAAATAGAAAGAATTGATCGAATTCAGGAAAAGTTAAAGAACATACCATAAGCTTGATGTCTACAACATTACATAACATTTTTTAGGGAAGACCAAACATTGGAACCCTCTGAGGGAAACACGTAGCAACAGGTAAACCACTTGACAGCAGAGGAACACAGAAAGATGTCTACTAAAACATAAGAGCAATCGATTGCAGTAAAAATAGTGGAATAATAAAGTTAAACTCCCTAAGAAACGTGAAGAACAACCCAACATGCATAAACCTCTTAAGTAAGCATCTTCTGCCCAAATGCTATCATCAGTACCACAATGGATATTGAAGTAACTTTGACAAACACTCAAGAACATATTTGTATATCTGCGATTAGCTTTCGGACATCTTGAGCTAATATAAATATCCAACTAATGCAATAACATCAGTATCAAGTCTTTCAATTCTAATTCTCAGTCTGTTTGATACAAATTATCCAGTCAACTTCACTAAAATCGTATAAAAATTAAACAATCAAAATTCATGTTAATAAGCTAAATTTATCCACTTAACTTTAACAATGGATCAGTGAAACACCATCTTATATGTAGTGTCCCTCCAAAGCTTCATATGCACCATTAACGGCCTGGACATCTTAAAGTGAAGGTGGCATAATTCTGAGGACACAAGACAACTGAGAAGTGAGTGACAAAAGGTTGAATGGTATAAGAGAAAAAAAATAATTTGAAACTAATCCACTTCTGAACAAAGAACTCAAGTTGATAGCAAGGAGCAGAGATTATTACCAGCATACTGTATCAATGCTAGAACACCACCCAATTCTTATCAAACATAGCAATCTTTAGTATATGCCCAAAATAGAAAAAATTGAAATCAAATAGAACACAATTCGGAAGATGAAGTCGAAGAAATAAAAGAGTAATCTACAAGGTCCACACGATTGAGGAGTTGTGCCATGTGCAGAACATCCAATGTAACTACATTCATGTTGCATGTTCATAATTGAGTAAGGACTAAATTGCTCTCAGGTTCCAATTTCTTCCCATTCTAATTTCTCAGGTTCCAATATCCTACTCTAATGCAAGAGCTAACCAGAGGGGATCTGGACCCCAAAAGCAGAGGATAGATTACCACATGGAGTCCTACAGAAAAAAATTACAAAGCAAGAACCAACAGATGCTTCTAATGGGTGAGAAAGGGAGGTACCTAGCCAATACTATCACTTGTTGAGGGAGCAACTGGGAGGAGAGCAGTCCCTGCAACCAATCTAAGTATGTTGTTGCACTTAAATATAGACCTTCAAAGATCATCAGGCAAATAACAAATTCTAATAAAATGCCATATCACACCGTGCAGCAAAAACAAACCATGGAATATGCATATGAAGCAGGCAGGATCATAACTCACAACTCAAATCAGCAACAAAGCTATGCATTCGAAATGTCAAAAAAGAAAAAAGAGCCATAGTGAACCATTATTAAAAAAAAAAGTCATTTCTACTTGATCAAAATGTAAGAACCTCTTCTTTAAGACTTGTATACTCGATAAAAAAAGTTAATTTCTTTTTGAGTAGACAAAAAAGTATCAAATGATTGAAGACCCGTATCTACAAGCATTATGGATACATAAAAACCATCCGCACTCCTATGATTCCCACCTTAATATGTTTGCAAGGAAGAATTAATCTTTCAAATACTGAGAGGAAGCAAATCATGAAATGTCTATCTGGTTTGCAACTTTTGTAATCCATAACACGAGCCGCTTCACAAATTAATGCAATAACATGAGCCTACACAAATTTTAAAAATATATTCTAACAAATATGTATGTTCAGACTGTAGCACATAGCCTTGAGCTCCACCAGTTGATATATCTGCATTCACATATTAATTTCGTACATCTGAAGATAAATAACTCACATTTCCTCCTTGTAGGAAATTAACAATTTTCAATACACAAAACAACTTTGGCAGACCACAAATTCCCATTTCTAATTTCCTTGTAACACCTTTGCTCAAGTGAAGCAGTTTAAGAAAACTTACAGCAACAGAAAGCAATGATGGCAAGTTTATATCTCCTTTTGAGAGCAGAAAACAATACAATCCGCTTCCTCCCAAAACAAGAAAATGATTAGTATAGGAGTACACTTAGTGATATACGTACCAACAACGTTACATATATGTTGACAACATAAATTTTGCAATGGGCAACAACATTTGTTTTTAAAAACTTTTGTTAATTGCCTTGGAAAGAAAGAGATGCAGCACCAATGGAGCATAGGTTTAGAACGGATCTTAGGTTTAGAACTTGGTTTTAGAGTACGGAAAATATAGACCTATGGCAGTCGGTAACAGGAAAATCTGCAGAAACTTTTAAAAAACAAGGTACACTTAGGAATCACTCCTAAACCCTCGGCTTCACATCTTGGGATCTTTTAGGTGTCACCTAAAAGTTAAACTGCATCACACAACTCATCAACACGGTGTCCTAAAAGAAAATCCTTCTAGAATTATGAAACACAATCTCGGTTACTGTTCACATAAATAGTATTCTGAAAAATAAACTACTTAAGTTCCATTCTCATTCCTCATCAGAAAGACAAAAGGGGCAGACAAAAAAAAAGCCTACCATACAACTTTCACAAAGAAATATGACTATTATTTTAAAAGATTTCAACGTGATCCTGCTTTCTTCTATAGTGAACAACAAATCTTCCATAAGTGCTTCTGCCATCGTTCTGCTCCTAATTAGATTGCCTAATATGAAGCATTCCCCAACAATGCATAACATACAAACACAGAAACATAACCTCTAAAGCAAGTACTATTACCCCAGAAACAGAGCTGATAGGGCACTATAATGTGCATGATTATTAGTCAGTAATATCATTTAAGATGAAAATAATCTCTGGTCAAGGGGCGCAGAAGAGTTTTTTTGTGACTATTTTCTTATAAAGAGCTGAATGCAATCCAATTAAAATACAGAACCTACAGACTTCTCAGAAAATGTTGTGAGTTCATGCGATGTATGAAATGTATATGTGAACTCTAGCACAACATGAGTAATACCTTTGGGGTGCTCATAGGACTCTTAGCTGTATATTGTCATAATTTTCCAATCTTCTGTTCATTTGGTTCTTCATCCTGAAAGGCAGCGAGAAGTAAACACACATCCCAATGGAAGAGGACCATGCGCATATGACAAAGTGATAACTATGATTATAAATTCAATCAATCCAAATATCCCATATAGAAACGTATCAATCTTCCAGCTTATTGACTGTGCTTCAAGAAGAAGAAATGCAATAGAATCAAGTCATAAAACTGACAACTATATTCCACATAGTAGCAAGAACTATGTCTGAACAAATCGCTCTAATTTAGATATCTTCACATGTACAGTACTCGGCCTCTTAGACCAAATATCGAACACTTAAGCTGGAACTGTCAAATTAAGAACAACCTAGTAGGCAAACAATTAATTCCAGACACTGAAGGGAAAATAAATCAGCAAAGTATGAGAAACTGAAGGCTACTCAAAGAATGAACCACGATAGGCATCACCTAAGGATTGAGACAGAATACAAATTTAGCATTCTCAGGGAGCAAGCAGGAAAATTAAATTTCAGGGAGCTACCACAAGGCAAAACATAGAGTGTTGCGTCTGTTAAATGCTCCGGGAGCTAGCAAGAAGATTCAAGAAACACTACAATAGGTATCGACACAATTGATGAAATACAATCGATATATGCATTTAAACAAATAGTGCAAAAACTCCAAGTACTCATAAGCTCATATCAGTACAAACAGACACGCACAGACACAAATAGGTCATATATTAAACATAATCCTAGTACTCATAAGCTTAAAATAGATATGATCTTCAACAAAAGGATGCAAAATAATATCTTTTCAGCTTTTAGAAAAAGGAAAAAGTAGCTTAATTTGACCATCTCCAAAACTCAAAGTGGGCTCCGTTCCGAGTCCTCAGACGAAGAATAGGAAAAAATGGATCAACCATAAGGACAAGAATTTTAACATGCATTTCCATTTTGAAATCGAAATCAGAAGTAGCTAAAATAATTGTAATTAGTAATTTAGGCAAATCAACGAACACCTTGCATTCATCAATTGAAAACACAAATCAGCCAAGAAAAGGACAGATCAACACTTAAGAGTCACAAAATAAAGGGCGATCGCATTTCCAGTGTCCGTCATTAACCAATCAACAGCAATCTTAAACAAGAACCGCACCTGAACATTCAACACCTACATAAAACAAAACCTAGCATTTGTTAAAAAATAATTCAAAG
>JAULKJ010032731.1:0-17163 GCA_032355405.1 Rubia balearica
TAAAGTTATTAATGGTCAAACATGGCCTGAGAAAGTTGACCAAAAAGTGTGCAGCTTTAACTGGGACGGAGGGAGTAGTTTTTTTGCGATATATGGGTTGCTATTTTTTGATTTTTTTATTCTCTCATGTTGATGTTTATCATTTTCTCAGTGAGTTTTATGTGATACGAATTGATGTCTGTAATTTTGGGTTACATAAGTTGATTTTTTTAGTGTTTTTTTCTTATGTTGACATTTTTCATTTTTTGGGTGAATTTTAGGTGATAGTAATTAATGTTTTTAGCTTTTGGTTGATATTGTTGACTTTTGAAGTTTTTTTCCAAATTGATAATTGAAGATTTCTTGATTTTTTTTATGATTTTCATGATTTTTAGTTGATGTTTTGTTAGTTGTAGTCGACGTTTTTTAATTATTATTTACATTTATTTTTTAATATGTATTTTTATATATTTTTTGCTGCAATTTTGTAGTTGATATTTTGTGATTTTTCTTTGATGTTCTGCTATTTTTTGCTGATGTTTATAATTTTCAGTTCGATGATCTTTTTTTTTTTATATAAAATATTTTAAAATATTTTTTCAATTTTTTTTAAAAAAATTGCAGCCTGCAGATGGCGGGAAACTGATGGGCAAGAAATTGGACAAAAAAACCCTTGAAAATATTAGCGATAGGTCCCTGTAAAATTATTTGAGATAGGCCCCTGAAAAATTATTAGAGATAGGTCTCTGAAACTAGAATATAGATAGAATTGCATAAATACCCCTGCCTAAAGTTTAGGGTGTCTCACAGGAGACCATCTCCTTTAATTAATCGGAATAACTTTATCTGCATCTTAGAATTCTTAACTTGTACTTAGATTTACCCAAAAGTTATAACAATTTATAAATTTGATACATTTTTTTAAAAAATTCAAAACTATCAAAATTTTATTATAATAAATAAAAATAAATATCAAATCATTTTACTAGTTGTATTTATTATTTATTAATATAAAAGAATTTTATAAACAATTAATCGTTTATGACAAGAATTTGTAAGTACATTCTTTTTCCTTGTCCTTCTTTTTAGGTGTTCTATGCTGCTATTTGTTGTCTCACGTCAGACATTACAGACTAAAACAAAAAATAAAGGGCATTGCTATGTCACTCTCTGTATTTTACTGTATACGCCATTTATTTATACTTTTTAAATACATAATGTATAAGAAATAAAACTAAAATTTAATAAATCTGAATTTTTATTTTAAATTTTAGTTTTAAAATCTGAATTTTTAATTGTAGTTTTAAAATCTGAATTTTTTATATTAAATTAAGTATTAAAAAATTTATTTACTACTGGCGATGAGAGCCATGGGATGAGAACCACAAAAACAAAAACCAAATGAGAACCATGCGATGAGAGTCATGCGAAATGGTTCTTATCCCATGGGATGAGAACCATGAGATGAGAACCACATGAACAAAATCCAAATGAGAACCATGGGATGAGAGCCGTTCTCATCCCATGGCTCTCATCCCATGGTTCTCATCTCATGGTTCTCATCCCATGGTTCTCACCTCATGGTTCTCATTTCATGGTTCTCATCCCATGGTTCGCATCCCATGGTTCGCATTCCATGGTTCTCATCTCATGGTTCTCATCGCATTCTCATCTCATGCGATGAGAATCATGCGATGAGAACCACGATCACCGGAGTCGGAATTTGGCCGGAGATCGGCCAGAATTTGATAGGCGGCCGCCACATCACCGCCAGCAGTAAATCAAATTTTAAAAAATTAAATTAAAATTCAAAATTTTAAAACTAAAATTTAGATTAAAAATTCAGATTTATTTAATTTTAGTTTTATTTTTAATACATTATGTATTCATAAAGTATAAATACAGGGCGTATACAATAAAATACAGAGCGTGATATAGCAACCACAAAATAAATTTATGATGCTATTTGTTTAGGAGCGTTCCTTTTTTGGAAACTGTAAATCTGCAAAATCATTTGGATTTTCTCAAAGATATACTCCCTCTGGTTGCATAATATTGGCACCAAAGAAATAATACATTTTTAAAAAAAATGAGTGGAGGAGATTGTATATGGAGAGTAAAAAGTAAATTGTGTGTAAGAAAACAATCTAATATTTACAAAAAAAGAAAAGTGTCAATATAAAAAACTATCCCAAAAAGGAAAGGGTATCAATATAAAAAAAAATCGGAGAGAGTACTCCCTTTGTTCATTTTTCATTGGCACGCTTTCCTTTTATGTGTATTTTTTTTATTGTCACTTTCTACTTGTAGTATATTTTAAGGTAATTTAAACCACATATTATACTTTTACTTTTTCCAATTCAATTTGCACCACAAAATTGGTATCTTCTTAATAATTGTGTCAAAATTTGAAGTGTCAATGTTAAATGAACTTTAAACAAGGTCTATTATGCAATTAATATAAATTTTATTTTGGGGTGAGATTTTTTTCAAATTTACTAATAAATCTAGGGACTTCGTGTTCAATTATCAAAAAGTTATATATATATATATAATAATAAAAATTTCATTTATTCTCTTCCTCTATCGTCTGAAATTCTGAAATTTATAACCGTCGCTCCGCCGCCGCGCTTCTCCTTTCTCAGTCGGCGGAGCTAGGGCACCGATTCTCCACCGCTCCGGCACCGGTTCTCTGTCAAATCGATTCGCTATGTTTCTATCATAGTCAGCGGCGGTGGATTCTCAGTGTTTCGCTCCGGATTCGATTCTCTGATCGGCTTAAAGCTCCTGCAACGGCGCCTACTGGAAGCTTTGATAGGAAGCGGAGAGATCGACGGCGGAGCTTCAACCGTAGTCAGCGGCAACGGCGCAACCACTCTGCCGATCTGAGCTTCTTCTTACACTGCTATGGCGAGGACAACAATGCTTTTCAAGATCGACGACGACGATGAAGAGAGAAGGAGCATGAGATGCAGAAGGGACCTACAATCCAATTATTAAAATGCTATAAATACCAAAAAAATATCTGGATTTTCATTTTCATTTAGCATCCGATCAAAAATCGCCTCTGCGGATCGGAAACCTCCATCTGACCCAGGCAACCACCACTGGACGCCGGAATCTCATCGGATTTTTGCCAATCTGCTCTATCTACAGGTTTCTCGCCGGTGTCCGCCGGATTTCCACCACGTCCGCCTCAGTTCTCCATTGCGAAACCACTGTATTTCGTCGCCAGTTCATCTCGTTCGTTGCTATGATCGACGAGCTCACGATGGAGATTCTGGCGCTGTGATCGATGAGTTCCAGCGGAGGTTGCAATTTTGCAATTGCAGCGGTGAGGTAAGGCTAATTGCCACGGCGGTGGTTGATTGCTAGCGACGGCAGAGCTTGGGCGAAGACGGAGGAGCTGGAGAAGGCAAGGCGACGGTGCGCGTGAGATCCACACACATCATTAAGGAAGAAGGTCATGCGTGTTGACACGCAGTGGTGACGAATGATGGAGATGACGTCGGGTGGCGGCAGACGGTGACGGCGGAGCTTCTGCTCTTAAGAGGTGGGGTTTAATTTTTGTTTTATATTTTTCAAAGAGATATACTGAGTTTTATTATTTTTTGACTGAGTTTATAATAATTAAAGGTTCTCTGGTCTAGTGCTTAGTACTATGCACTTGATGTTAGAGGTTTGGGGTTCGAATCCCACCGGAACATTTATTTTAAAGAATTTATGCTCTTGAGTTACATGTTGAGATTTAATATTATTTGACTGAGTGTATGTTCAGTAATGTGTTTCTAGTGTAGTGGTTATTACTCTAGTCTTTAAGGCTGGCAACCTAAGGCCCCTACATAAAGTTTAGAATTGCACAAAGGCCCCCACATAAAGTTTAGAATTGCACAAAGGCTCATATATAAAGTTTTGGCTGCCTCACATGAGACAATATCATAGAAAGAACAATGTTGCATAAATGGTTTCTTTTATAAAATATATCACATAAATATTTTACAAAGTCTCGTTTTAGTCATCCTAAACTTTAGGCATGGTCTATTATGAAATTAATATAAATGTTAATTTGGGGTGGTTTTTTTTCCAAATTTACTAATAAATCCAGGGCCATATTATGCAATTATCAAAAAATTTATATAATAGAATTTTTTTTTCATTTATTCTCCTCTTCTATTTATGAAATTTTCAAATTCATAACCGCCGCTTCGACACCAATTCTCTGTTGAATCGATTCGCAATGTTTCGATTGTAGTCAGCTGCGGCGGATTCTCTGTGTCTCGGCTCAAAAATCCTCTGATCGGCTTGAAAATCCTGCAATGGCGCCTACTGGAAGCTTCAATTGAAAGTGGAGAGATCGGCGATGGAGCTTCGATCATAGTCAGCGGCAACGGTACAACCGCTCTGCCGATCTGAGCTTCTTCTTCCGGTGCTATAGCGAGGACGATGGCGGAATTTTAGGATCGATTAAGAGAGAAGGCGTGTGAGATGCACGCGCCTGAAGGAAAAAGACGACGTGTTGATGTTCCTTTTTCGTCCACCGAGAGAAGGTGCATCTATCACCGAGTCCACCGAGTTGCCGAGAGAAGGCGAGTGGAATGACAACGACTCAGTGACAGATGCGCTGGCGGACTGTAACGGCCACGGCGGAGCTGAACTTTGTCATCTCAGAGGTGAGTTTTAATTTTATTTTATTTATCTTGAAGAGATAAAATGAGGTTTAATATTTTAATTGTTGAGTATAGGATCAGGAAACGTTCTTTGGTCTGGTGGTTAGAGGTTTAAACCTCACCAAGACCTTTATTTTGATGGTTATGTTCTTGAGGATTGATATTAGTTCATTTGACATGAGTATATGATCAGTAAGGTTTCTCTGGTATAGTGGTTAGTGCTCTAGTTTTTGGGGCTATAGACCCAAGTTTCATACCCCCCTGTAAGAAAATTTTGAAAAATTTACGTTGTTAAGGTACTCTACCTTTTTGGTTGAGGTTTGTAGCTTTGTTTTCTCTCATGTTGATATTTTAAATTTTTCGGATGAGGCTTATTTGATATGAGTCGATGTTTTGTAGTTTATCAGGTGATATGATTGATAATTGTAGTTTTTTTTGTTGAGCACTGTACCTTTTTTGTTGAGGTTTGTAGATTTGTTTTCTCTCATATTGATGTTTTTAATTTCTCGGATGAGGTTTATTTGATATGAGTAGATGTTTTGTAGTTTATTTGGGTGATATGATTGATAATTGTAGTTGTTTTTGAGGTATTGTACCTTTTTTGTTGAGGTTTGTAGATTTTTCTCTCTCTCATGTTGATGTTTTAAATTTCTCGGATGAGGTTTATTTGATATGAGTTGATGTTTCGTAGTTTATTTGGGTGATATGATTGATATTTGTAGTTTTTTTAAAAAAAATTGTTGTTGAGTGCCTTGTAGATTTTTGGTTGAGGTTTGTAGCTTTGTTTCCTCATGTTGATTTTTTTAATTTCTCGGATGAGGTTTATTTGATATGAGTTGATGTTTTGTAGTTTATTTAGGTGATATGATTGATATTTGTATATATATTTTAAAAATCTCATGTTGATGTTTTTCATTTTTCCAGCTCAAGTTTAGGGGATAGGAGTTGATGCTCGTAATTTTTTTTCTCACGTTGATATTTTTCATTTTTCGGATAAGGTTTAAGTGTTAGGAGTTGATGTTTGTCGTTTTTGGGTGATACAGGATGATATTTGTAGTTTTCTTTTTAAAAAAACTTCTTGTTTTTTTTATGATTTTCAGAGTGAAGAATTAATAACTCGTAGCTTTTTGTTGTTGTTTTTTCTCTCATGTTGATATTTTTTCATTTTTCGAGTGAATTTTAGTTGATATGAGTCGATGTTTTATATTTTTTTGGCGTTATATGAGTTGATATTTTTACCTTTTTCTCTCATACTAATATTTTTCATTTTCTATGTGAGTTTTAGGTGATACGAGTTGATGTTTGTAAATTTTGGGTGATATAGGTTGCTTTTTTTTGTAGTGTTTTTTTTTCTTATATTGTTATTTTTCATTTTCAGGGTGAAGTTTAGGTGATAGGAATTGATGTTTTTAGTTTTTTGTTGATATTGGTTGATGTTTGTAGTTTAAAAATAATTAATAATTAACAATTGAATTTGTTGATGTTTTATGATTTTTAGGTTATGTTTTGTTAGTTATAGTTGACGTTTTTTCAATTTGTTGTTGATTTTTATTTTATATATATGTGTATGTATATTTTGATATTTTATTTATTTTTTAATATATTTTTGGCTGCAATTTTTTAGTCGATGTTTTATAATTTATCGCTGATGTTATGCCAGTTGTAGCTGATGTTTATAATTTCCCTTTCCATGATCATATTGATTTTTTACATTTTTTTGTAGATTGCAGATGACGGGAAAATGATGGGAAAATTGGACAAAAAATTCCTAAAAAAATATTAGCGATAGATCCCTGTCAAATTATTAGAGATATGTTCCTGGAAGTAGAATAAAGTTAGAATTGTACAAAAAATCTGTCTAAAGTTTAGACTGTCTCACATGAGACCATCTCTAAATGCTTTCATAATTATCTACATCACATAAATTTTTTCATAATTATTATTTACTTGTAATTATCTATTCGATAAAAATAACTTGTTTTGGAAAATATACCTTAATATTCATAATTAAAACTTTTAAATATCACAAATGTATGGTATTAATATAAAAGGGGTTAAATACTTAAATGTTCAGATTTCTTTAATAAATGCATATATAAACTCTATTTTTAAAAAATACTCGTTTATTCACGCTCGGCCAAAATTTGAAAACTCATATCTCATACGTCGTTGACCACTAACTTTCCGGAGTTGACCAAAAAGTAAAAAATCAAAATGACCCTAGTTTAACTCCAAAAATTTTTTTGATTCATTTTCCCCTTAAAATGTGGGCCCCACCGTTGATTTCCTTTATAAAAATTGCTTAAAAAAACTCATGCCAAATTTTATGCGAATTCATTGAGATTTTGAGCTCCTCTTCCACAACTTCGGCAGGCAAGGTGAGCTGATCAATTCACTCAACAATTTGATGGAATTTGCCTCTTTAATTCCCGCTTGCAGAAAGGGAGTCCATGTACATTTTGGAACGTGAATTGGGTATATGTATAAACCCTAATTTAATTTGGGAGAATTAATTGATTTTCGAAAGGTTGAAAAATTGATTGTAGAATTTGGGGCTTTGGTGATTTTTAAAGTTTGTGGGTCTTTATTGAATTGATACGCTTTTGTTAGGCAACTCGTATAGAGGGTTCTAGTTGTAGTGTGAATCGCATCCGTTGGGACCATGTTGTGTGCAAGATGTGTTCATATGCGTGTTAAAGACAGAGAAAAATCCCGGTAGACTTTATTATGGATGTTCCACTCATGGTTGGCAGCGATTGGTTGTTGGTAATGCAGTTGAAAAAGGGAGATGGAGTTGTAAATTCAATTCACTCCCAGCGCGATGTTCGAAGAAGGGTCGTTAAAGATGAAGATGGAGAGGAGTTCTTGGTTGCAAGAAGAAATCAGTACTGGTGCAGTGGCATAGTAATGGCTTTGACGATCTTGAATTTGTTTGTTGGGACCAAACATGCTTTGTTTAGTGTTGTGGTTGTTGCCAAAGTGAATGTAATATATGTTGGTATGGTTTAATGTTAAGGGTTGTATTAAGGAATGTTGAGGACTGTTGATTAAGGAGTGCTGGTTCGGATGGATTCATGTAGATCGAGGAGTGATGTTTTGAGCAGAGTCTGGAATGTAATGTTTTGTTGTACAAGTACTGGAATGATCATGTTTGCGGACCGTGGTATTAAGTCAATGTTATCTGTGAACTTTTTATAGTAATTCAGGGTTATATGAGCACTTGTAAGAAAATATTAGGGTTAACAAGGAACTGATTTGAGAAAGTGTTATTGAAGCACACATTTAAAAATCTACGGTTTATTATTAAACTATGTAAGTAATTTGCACGAGTTTTAAAATCTAACAGTCATGAAGAATTTAGAAGTGAAAAACTGCAATTTTGTAGATTGAATAAATAAGTTCACAAACATCCATCATCTTATTTAATGTATTGGTCATGGAATTTCAATTGCAAGAGCTAGAAGGAACCCTAATGTTGTCCAATCTAAAAGGGCATCAGTTAGCTTACTCCTAGTGTACTCCTGGAAAAAGAAAATGGATGCACCATTCTCAATTAGCTCAATGCATCTCTTCACACAATTATGAGATATTAAACAAATAACGGCTCAATTTTAGAGAGATGGTATTATAAAAAGAAAATGTTATAGATCAAAGGCACTTAAAGAATGATATGGCAGAATTAATAATGAGGAAACAACAAAGAATTACTAATTAACTTCGCTTGTCCATGCGCTCCAAATAAATAGAGCTCGACAGATATCCATTATCACTTTCGTAAGAGAAGAATCATGCGAAAACCCATACACGAATAAAATGAAGGGAAAGGAAACATGGATAAGAGATTTTCACGGTAGAAATAAAAACTTTCTATAGAAAATGAGAAATCTTATAATAAGTGTGAACAGTCAAACTTATCACAATCAAATACATTCTATAGATCACTGTCGCAAAAGAGGAACAACACACATTATTTGTCACGATAGTTAATTGTAGACATCTATGCTTAACCACAACATTTAAGTACCATTGCGTTAACCAAGCTCACAGAAATTAGGGTACCACTAAAATTCTCATTGCAGTACATTTCTAACCTGAACACTATCCCCATTTTTGGGTTCATAGTTCTAGTTAGTTAAGCACCACTAACTACTTTGATTATTAGCAGCAAGCAGGCATGTGGGAACTATATGCAACAAGGTATTTTACAGCTATCGTTTTCACCATACATAAGGAACCTGCAAATTTGCATACCATTAAGACAGGAAGTCAAGGGACAAGGGCAAAACAAAGAACATAACATTATAAGACATGTGAAAGAGTTTGTGTTTAGCGATGGTAGTTACCCAAGAGGACCAAGCAATGTTGTAAAGCAAAAACTGTTTAAAAAAGTGTTTATCATAACCCGATTTTGAATATATTCACCAATATTCATACATGAACAAAGTAGAAAAATAACCCAATTGAAAGCAACTTAGTTTCTCCTATAAGTGGAGCAAAAATAGGCATGAGGAGTAGCAGAGAAGTTCATAAGAAAACATGACGATTATTAGATAAACCGCATAAGAAAAGATAAAAACAATGACATGCTCAACTGTGATACTGTCCTAGCAATTCCACTGATAATCATCAAATCAGCAAACTGATCTCTGCAAAAGTGAAATTGAGCCCTCAAATAGTACTCCAAACACTAAAATGTATGCTACATAAGTAAGATACCATGAAAAAATGTCCAAACTAAACAAACTTGCAATTTAGATCATGGGATCATACCAATAGGAAAAACATACCAATGGGATCATACAAACTCGCCAACTTCCTCGATAATGTTGAAGAACATAATAGTAGCTACCATTGAAAATGTGGTGCTGAAAATAGGAAAAAAAAAGACGTATCAGATAGAATATCTCAAGATAATCAGAATATCGAATCAGAATCATTTGATAGAGGCAAAACCCAAAATCATTGTCGATGAATGTCAATACTTATTGTCCATCTCAGCAGCCTCATTCTCAAACCACTCGATCACACGGTTGTCAATACCACCAAGTATGTAGATCAAGTGCCTTTTGGTGGTCGATTTTCCAAAGCTGGCATGGCCAACAGCAACAATGTTAATTTTATACTTCTCCTTACGCATGACGATGCATAGCCTACAACTGAATATCTAAAAATTATTATAAAGACAATCTCAAACTACCCTCAATTATATAATCAAAACACACTAAATCTCTACTCAGTAGTAACAGAACATATATTCTAAAATTTTCACTAAGATATCTAGGACGTAAACAATTTCTGTAAATTTTTTAGAATGATAATCCAAAATTCAGTAGAAGAAACAACTTTTTCTAGTTGAGTCAAGTCCCAAACCAATAAAAACTTTTTTCACATCTCCAATTTCATAAGAACCCGATGGCTTTGTACCCATCACTGCAAAATAGATTTACAGTAGGACACAATTATAGTCATATCATGCTAAAGAAGACTTCAAATAACCATTAAAGTACAAATGCACATTGTACAAAAACAGTCCATACCACAAAGCTAACATGACCCATCATATTTTCCATCAACATGTAGTAAATATTGATTGTTTTCACTGTTCAATACAACTGCATCCCTAAAAAACTACATATAGTCAGCCCCTTGAAAAACAAAAAATATTAAATATAGAGATCCACAAACCTTGATGTTAAGAACCTTAATCGTACTCCAATCCGAAACAACACTCCATATATACCTTAACAAGCTTCTAAATGTACAACTTCAGGGATGTGAGCTTATCACCTTGTCCGAATTCCAAGTAAACAAACAATCTCCGTGTGGTGATGAAAGGAAGAGATAATAGAAGAAAGAGGATTTTTTTGAGAAGACGATGGGGTTTATGGAAAGTTAGCGTAATTATTAATGCTGATATGTATTTTAAATGATGATGTGAATATTTAGAGCAAATGACATATATAACCCTACATAATTCATGAAAGTGATAATTGAAAGTACAAATATAATCCTAGATAATTAGTTTATGTGCAAATATAACCCTATCCGGCAAATTTAAGCCGGAATTTGATGAAATGTCAATTTTACCCTCTTTAAAAACAGAATAAAGCAAATTTACTCTTATACCCCTAGCCCTAACCCTAATCTATCTCCTCCACCGCCGTTCTCTGCTTTCTCCTTCGTTTGCTCTCCGCCGTCACCAGTAGCTCTCCGCCGTCGTCTTCTCCGACGCCGTAGCTCTCCACCGAAGTCTTCGCTCGAGCCGGAGGATTCGAAGGGCGGCGGATTCGAGCTTCGAAGCGGTGGGCACCAGATTCGAAGGGCGGGCGGATTCGAAGCGGTGGGCGGCGAGCTTCGTTTAGGGTTTTCGCGAGTGCGCCGGAGAAGGAGCCGGACAAGATTCGTTCGAGCCGGAGGAAAGGGCGGGCGGCGGGCGGGCGGATTCGAGCGAAAACCGGATTCAAGCTTCGAAGCGGGCGGCGGACGGGCGGATTCGAGCTTCGAGCAGTGGGCGGCGAGCTTCGAAGCGGGCGGGAGTGAGGAACGGTGAACGGTGAACAGTGGCGGAGTGAGGAACGTGAACGGTGAACAGTGGCAGAGTGAGGGATAAGCATGAGGGTATTATGGTCTTTACATGTCAGTCAACTGCCGGAAAAAATGAGTCAACGCCGGAAATTGCATCACAGGGTTATATTTGCACTTTCATTCAATAGTCAGGGTTATATTTGCACTTAAAATTTTCTCAGGGTTATATCTGCACTTTCTCTCATTATATAGGGTTATATTTGTATATTACCCAAATTAAAATAAAATAAAACAGGCGCTGAGTCAGATTAAAGGTATCGCCCACTTTTCAAAAGAATCAGTATCAAAAGGAAGAAAAGGAAAAGGGAGGGCATCAAAGCCACATAAAAACTTGTGGCTCAGAACCCTTTCCTCTGCTGACGTGGCATGCCTACCTGGTTCCAATTTAATTCATTTTTATTGCACGTAGCCCCCACGATTCCGTTCCGTCAATACCCCAACCGCACACTGCCAGTCCCCATGCCCCCCCTAAAAGGCACCGCATGAAAAAAACTCCCCCTCACCTCCGATTGCGTGTTTTGTGTGTGTTTGTCAGATCTGAAGGGTAAGGTACTGAAATCTAGGTCTTTCGTTTAGCTGAATCTCGAGCCGGAAATGGCGGAGCTGAAGGATCCTGCGATAAAGCTGTTTGGGAAGACGATACAGTTGCCGGAGACTCCGGCGGCAGCCGAATGTGACGGAGGTGTTTCTGCGGATGATGATCGTCGCTCTTCGTCTGATTCCTTGCCTGCAGAGAGCAACGAGGATGGAGTTGGAACGGGAGAAGAAGGAGCTGCTAAGGTAGAAGCTTTGACTTGTTTTTGACTGTTTTCTCTTTCAGTGTGAATCATGTTTGACTGCTTCGCTGAAGGGATTAATGTGTTTGGTTGTTGATTATAATGTTTGGACTGTTTAATTGGAGTGAATCTTCTTTGTTCCGTTTGTTGGTTTGGTATCCGATTGTGGGGATTGAGAATTTTTTTTGCCCTTCCTGTTTGATTGATTCGTTTACTGTCATGTTTCATGATTCAGTTTTACTGACTTAGAGGAAGTCTTGTTGAGTTAATAAATGGAGGTTTTTACTTGACTGATTTTATGGCTTGATGCTTAGAGAATCACTGCTTGCTGAATTTTCAGCCTCGGCTGAAAGCCTGAGACTGCAGGCTTAGTACTTAAGAACATCTTCTGTATTCATTTGGTTGCCTTGATTGAGAGAATCACGTTTAGATTTTCATCCTGTTTATTTACATGATTTTCATTCCTGTAATGTGGACAGGGAACTCACATCTGTAGTTGAGCTTCAGTTATTATCATTGAATTTCTAAGTCGGGGTAAAAAATTTGGTCTGCTTATGGTTAAAACCTTCATCGAAAATTCCATTTTGTATTTGACGGAATCATTGATTGGTTTAACGTATCTATTATGCGGTCGAGGAAAGATCACACAGCAGCTGTATAACCTAAATGATACAGGATTATTAATTACACGGAGAACTGAAAGTCCAATTTAGGTCTGCATTTAACCGAAATGTCTAATACTTCCAGCACTAGTTCAGTACAGGATAAAATCCCTCGATTTTCTAGATTTCAATCAGTTCTGCCATTCATGTGTGCTATTTGATTTCAATAATAGTAGATTTCATTGTTGTTGTATACCTTTCTGTTGTATGTACGGAGTACTTATTAGCTTCCTGAAATGCTTCGCAACATATTTCCTTAGCTGTATCGTTTATGTCATGTTCTCTTAATTGCTTGTGTATAACTAATGAATTGGTTATATTTTGAGGAGGAGGTTTAGTGTTTCTTTTATGGTCATGTTCAATATTTGTGTGTTTATCTTGTATTCACACTATTTTCTTGGCACTTTAGCTTTCATCAGAAGGAAGAACACACGACGGTAGAGTAGAAGATGGTGCAGAGGATGGATCTCAGTCTATGATGTCTGAGAATCAGCTTGATCCACATCTTAGTGCACAGCCAAAGGAGAGCGGTTGCGTGGACAGTGAAGCTGATCTTGCAAAAGATTCAAAAGTTGAAGGTGACCAAGAAGAGAAAAGCAACCCTCAGGATAAGACTCTGAAAAAGCCAGACAAGATACTTCCTTGTCCTCGGTGCAATAGCATGGACACCAAGTTCTGTTATTATAACAATTACAACGTGAACCAGCCTCGACACTTTTGTAAGAGCTGTCAGAGGTACTGGACTGCAGGCGGGAGTATGAGAAATGTTGCTATTGGTGCTGGTCGTCGGAAGAACAAAAATTCAGCCTCCCAATGCAGAAATCCAGATGTTGCTTACCATTCTCAAGTTGACGTTCCTAATGGTATTTTTCACCCAGCCCAGAAGTCCAATGGAGCTGTACTCAGCTTTGGATCGGATTCACCTTTATGTGAGTCAATGGCTTCAGTTCTCAATGTAGCTGACAGGAAAATGCATGCTGGTTATCAAGGAACAGTGGATGTAAAAGTGGCTCATCCATATGGGACAGTTGGTAATGGAAATGATGATATTGGTAGACCGTTACCAACTCTTAGTTCAACTCCAAAGAAGGAGGTTGGAAGAGATGTTTTGGCTGAAAAATTGATACCTAATTGTCAGAGTTTCCCTCTTCAAATACCTCCTCAGATGCCTTCCTTTCCGGGGGCACCTTGGCCTTACCCATGGGTTCCAGTTCAATGGAACCCCCAAACAGTTCCAACTGCCTTTTGCCCTCCTGGTTTTCCGATGGGATTCTATCCTACTGTACCTTATTGGGGTTGTCCTATGCCTGGAGGTATGCCTGGAGGTTGGAGTTTACCTTGGATCAATCCTCCATATGCAAGTCTGCCTACACAGACTTCAGGGCCTAATTCACCAACACTGGGAAAGCACTCGAGGGATAATAGCATGCCAAACCCGGTAAATGATAATCTGGAAGAACCTCGGAAAGAGAGAGTCATAGAAAGTAATCCTGAAAAATGCTTATGGGTTCCAAAAACGCTGCGCATTGATGACCCTAAAGATGCTGCAAAGAGTTCTATATGGGCAACTCTGGGTATAAGAGATGACACAGGTGATTCACCGGGTGTTAGTCTTTTCAAAACTGCTTTTCCATCCGAGGGAGATGAGAAAACACATGTCACAGAAGCTTCGTCCGTATTACAAGCGAATCCAGCAGCTTTGTCAAGATCTATGACCTTCCATGAGAGATCATAGTTTTTCGTAGTTGATGGTTGTATCTATTGAGATGATAGACATTTTGTGTTCAATATTTGACATGGCGAATGAGATTTATTAGTGACTGATGTAAATATTAATGCATGGTTAAAGAGATTTTTGAACTCATACAAAAATTGTTCAGGTGTAATTATTTATCAGATAGAACTTACCGTTTAGGTTTAATCCTAGTACCGTTAGTATGTAAACATTTATGTTCAGAGGTTGATAGTTTGTCTCCTATATTCAGTTGGTTACATTATCGTTGATATTTACAATCGCGTGAACCAGCAAAATCAATGTCGTAACGGCAAGCAAATTAAATGTTCCGGCACTGTCAGATGTTGGGTTGGGCGGTTGGTTGGGCTGAAAGGGGCGAAAAGGTAGAGTGTATTAAGAAAATGTGTAAAGAGACATGCGTTTACTCCACTACTTTTCGTTTGAAGACAATTTTTTTAGGAGTTTTGTTTCTTAAAATGGATTAGGAGGGAAATCGTTTCATGGATAAAATCATTTTAGGAAAAGTATTAGATGATGAGAATATATTTATTAGAGGAAAATGGTTATACTTCATAGAAAATGGTTATATCCTTTTCTTTTAATAATATATATTTATATATTTATATATATATATATATCAATTCTGCGATTTTTTAATCTTTTTTAACTCATGATCCTTCTTTTTAACAAATAAAAAACACTGTTTGGATGTAATTACTCAAGGATGAGTTTATAGCTTAGGTTAAATTTATTCCCACCATATGTGAAATCCCTTATATATTGAAGTTGATCTTTTTTTCTCTCTATAAAACCTAAATATTTGAAGCTGGTCTTCAATTAACCTGAGAGTATTCGCTATTATTTTCATAATAGAAATTTATACTTGAATCATATTTTCTATCATCGTTCATATAAATATTTGATATGTGGTCCGTTATACATAAAATGACAAAATAGTTAACTAATATGTGAACTATTACATCATCCTATTTTTTAAAATCCAAACTACATTTGGACATTAGTGAGATTCTATTAGACTTGAGATTTCACATGCTTAGCCCAAAATCTGATAGATCGTCGTTTCGGATATTAGTATTGAACTATTTGCGCATCTCCTTGGACTTGTTTGATTGACAAACTTCTTTCCAATGATAATTGTAAGTATGTTCTCATAGATAGGGCATCCGTGTGGTGGGAGAATGTGATGTTCTTCATGGAAGATTTTATTTCGGTGGTTCGGAATTTGGTATAGTAGCATAGCTATGAAAGTCATATCCAAGATATTCATCTCTAGCATAAACTCTTGTGTCCATAAGTTTGCAAGTGGTTGGTGGTATATCTTCTCATGTAGATCTGCTGAGAACCAAATTTGGTGATGTGGGGGCTATGGGAAAATACATGGGTCGGAGATGTATCCTCACTTGAGCATGCCAAACATTTCATAACTCGGTCGTCTTTGATGTAGATCCATTGTTAACGACAATTAGGTCTTGCACAATTTCCATATGAAGTGCTTTTTTTTTTGCACTCTCAGATTCCATATCACTGTCCAGTGTTAAGATGGGTCAGAGTTGTAGCCAGATGTCCTATATAGAATTAGAGTGGAGAATTAATACCCAAACTGTATTATGATTTAAGAGTATACTTACCATTGCATGTTAGTTGCCACGTCTATACATCTAGGTGGTGAAGGGTTAATACTATATGACAAGGATAAATTGAGAGCGACCTTTTCATTATCAAAATTAGCTCTTACAACACTTTCTTTAGGTTGTGTGGGAATAATGACGGAAGTGACATAAAATTTCCCGATGCGTAGTAACAAAGGATTGTGTTTAATGCTTGTATTCATCATACATTTGATGCGCATGCAAATGTTTAATTCCAATAGTTATTAGCTCACCAATATGAATTGCATGTATATGATGGATCATAGTCAAGTTTGACATCCAAGGAAGTTGACTAAGGAAAGTATTTAACTTTAATAATTTTTGTCACAGTCGAATTTGAATTGTTAAGGATTCACCCCCACCGGTTTTTCTAGCCTAGCATTACAGTGTTAAAGAATGTTTAGTTCTTTGCATCCTAATCCTCCCAAACCCTTTTGGTAATGCATAATTGATGCCATTAGATTCATGGGCTGAACATTTGGGGATCAGGGCGTGCCTAGTTTCTGCCCATTACTTTTTTTATTATAGGTATTTTATATGTATCTAGTATTTTATTTGCTTTTAAAGGGATAAAACAAGGTTGTGTTCATCCAAAAAAAATAAACCAACGCAGAAATGTAGTTTGTAGTGATAGGATTCTTTGTTTTTAGTGTAGAGTCTAAAAGGAAAGAGAATTTCTTTTTTATCCAACCCTATTTTTAATATTTATCTAAGTTATACTTTAAAATACTATAGCAATTTATTAATTATTAATACTTTTTATATGATAAAAGAGGAGAGCACATCTTAAATAAAAATAGCCCATCTTAAACTTATCAATTTTGCATTTTCTTTAGCACTAGTTTTTTTTGGTATTTGATTTTTTGTACCTTTGAATGAAAAATCCATTAAGCTTTGATATTTTAATGGTCGATTCGAAGTATTTTTTTTTACATTTTTGGTCCCCTAATTAAATTTTTGGTTCCGCCCATGAAATTTAGATTCTCGTTTAAGAACGGTAAGAATTGAATTGGATACCAAGAGGGCAAATGCATTTAACAACATACTCCATAGAACGGAGTACACTTCTTCTTTTTTTTGGTCAAAGGG
>JAULKJ010032834.1:0-17161 GCA_032355405.1 Rubia balearica
ATTATAATTTTATTTATTATTTAAATATTTTTACATTTAAAAATAATATATTTTCTAAAAATAAATTATAAAAAATTACTATTTTTTTATGATTTGGGTCGATTTTGGTCGACCCATGACCTAGTCTGACCCGACCTGACCCTAAACTTTGAAAATTTTGACCCGACCCGTCCCGACCCATTTGTCCCAAAATTTTGGGTCAATTTAGGCCGGGTCAGCCGACCCTCCCCGACCCATGAACACCCCTAGCTGGGAGCAAACGAAACAATAATGTTGGACGATGGTGACCGGATACCACACTGGCCAGCAAGTGTAGATGTGGTGGTGATAACAGTAAGGGTAATGGACAAGAGGCTACATCGGGCATGTGTCGACTGAGGTAGCTCCACAGAAATTATGTATTGGCATTGTTTTGAAAAGTTGGATGATAACACCAGGAGAAATTTGGAAGGGACAAACACTTCGCTGGTCAATTTTGCGGATAGAATGGTATGGCGGAAGGCACCATACTGCTTCCGGTGACGGTGAGAGAGGGTGACAGAAGTAAAACAGTGGATATGGAATTCATAGTTGTGAGGGCAAACAGTTCCTATAATCTGATACAGGGAAGATCGATTTTGGCATTGCTCAAGGGCATAGTGTCTACCCTGCACCTGTTGTTGAAGTTCCCGACCAGGGGAGATAGCTACTAAGAAGGGAGACTAGCAGAGAGCCAGAAAGTGCCACAGGATTGTACTCAGCAAGAGGAAACAGGAAGACGATGACATGGGCTATGAGACGCAAACAAACAAAGCAAGGCCTGCAGGCATACGGAGACTCGATGCTGGTGGCCAACCAGTATAGTGGGCAGTATACTGCCAAGGAACCGGCAATGATGAAATACAGGGACAAAGTTAGAAGCCTGGCAGCTGAAATCGAAAAGTTTGATGTTACCAGAGTTCCGAGGTCCCAGGGAAGAAGCGTTGAGCAAGCTGGCCTCTTCAACTCATGCGCACCTAACTTACACAGTGTTGGTTTCAACAGATGCAAGACAGGTAGCGGTGGTACAGGGATCGATGTCCAATTGGATGACCCCTATCAGCAAATACCTGGAGCATGAGAAGCTACCGACAGGGGAAAATGAAGCAAGAATAATAAGAATAAAAGCTTTACAGTATGTTATCCGAGGCGAGCTGCTCTACAAGAGGGGCTACACAGAACCCTGTCTCAGCTGTACATATCCTGCACTGACAGACTTAATCCTCGGGGAAATTCATGAAGGGAGCTCTGGCAGTCATCAGGGAGCAAAGACGATGGCAGCGCGGCAATAAGGACCGGATACTATTTTCCAACCATGAAGGCAGATTAAAAAAAATGGTCAAGGAATGTCACAGTGCCAGGAGCATGCGAAGATACAGAAGCTTACGGCTGAGCGAATGGCCGGTATAAGATCACCTTGGCCCTTTGCAAAATGGGTGATTGATATTGCAGGACTATTCCCAGAGGCTGTAGGAAGAAAGAATTTTTTTACTTGTGGCAATTGATTACCTCACAAAATGGGTGGAGGCGGAAGCCGTAACCACCATAACAGGGAGAAGAATTACAACTTTTTCCTGGAGAATCATAGTGTGCAGGTTCGGCATCCCGCAAGTGATTGTCAGTGACAATGAGAAAAATTTTGCTCACGAGCCTTTCAGGTCATGGTGTGCAGAATTGAACATAAAGCAGCAGTTCACCCCAGTAGTACACCTGCAGGCAAACGAGCAAACACAAGTGACTAACAAGACGATCGTTCAAGGGCTAAAAAGAAGGCTAGGACAAGACAAAAGAGAATGGGAAGAAGAATTAATGAGTGTGTTGTGGGCATACAAGACTACGCCAAGAACCGGTGCAGGAGAATCTCCGTACATGTTGTGCTTTGGGACAGAGGCGATAATTTCCCCGGAAGTGACAACACACAGTAGGAGAGTAGCAGAACCAATAAGCCAGGGAGAAAATGAAGAAACCCTCTGGGAAAACTTGGAGGTCCTGGACGAATTATGGGAGAAGGCAGCCCTGAAGTAAGCAGCATACAAATCCTGGATGGAAAAACACTACAACAATAGGGTACGGGGAGATCCTTGAAAGTGGGGGGACAAAGCATTAAGAAATAATGAAGCCAGTTGGGCCCAGGGTCAGAAGAAGCTGGATGTTGTGTGGGAAGGCCTATACAAGGTGGTTGAGGTGCTGGGAATGAGAGCATAAAAAGTGAAAACGATGTATGGAAGACCAATCCCCAGAAACTAAAACATAGCTAACCTAAGAAAGTACTTTGCTTGAAGCGATTGTAAATTTTTGTACGCACAATAACTGCTTTTGAGCTTTTAAATGTGACCGGTAGGCAATACGAGGTTCCTGAAGGGATCAAATTTATTGAAAGCCCGTGCAAGGAAGATGACCCCGAGGAAATCCTGATCTACATCTCTGCTCCTCTTTTGTGTAACGCTTGTAATGAGTGCAGGGCTAAAGAAACAACCTCCGGCCGCACCCAGCACCGGGGAAAGGCCCAATTCAGGCTAAAGTTGTCGCGCTGGTGCAGACTACCAGCACTAAGTGCAAGCCGAATCTCAAATAGGATAACAAAAAAAACCTCTTTCCGCATCCAGCACCGGGGAAGGCCCGATCCAAGCTAAAGTTGTCGCACTGGCGCAAACTTCTGGCTCAAAGTGCAGGCCAAATCTCAAAGGGGCTAACAAAACCAACCTCCGGCCGCACCCAGCGCCGGGGTTGGGCCTGATTCAGGCTAAAGCTTCGGTGCTAGCGCAGACTGCCAGAGCAAAGTGCAGGCCGAATATCAAAGGGGCTAAAAAATAGCCTCCGGTGGCACCCAGCACCGGGGAAGGGCCCGACTCAGGCTAAAGTTGTATCGTTGGCGCAGACTGCAAGCGAAAACAAATTTTGATAAAATGCAAAGCTGGGGAAGAATAAGCCAGGGGACAAAAACCTAGGTGCTAGCCCTAACAACTAGTACTACGGCAAGCTAGGTTGCAAAAGACAAGGACCACGAAACCCCAAAGAAAATTGATGTCAAAGTTAAGTAAGGCACTTGTAGGCCGAAGCTGTAAAAGCTGGCCTCGAAAGGGCAAAAACTTAAGCTAATGCAGTTCATAATGAACAATGTTTTAACAACAAACACGACTGAAGACCAACCCGAAAAAGGAAATAAACATCAATGTTTTTCCATGAGAAAATAAGCTAGGTAATGTTTCATCCCTTAGCAGGGGAACATACAAAGCATGTATAAAATTTTCTTTCTTTAAGGCTTCCCGCCACCAACTTCCTCTTCAATCTCCTCCTATTCACCTCTCGCACTGACCTGCCCGGTGTCACCGTCATTTTTATAGCTACCATTTTCTTGAGCAACGTCGCCGGCACCACCATATCTTCAAACGGTTGCTGAATCCCGCTAGTGGAATATGCATCAGCCTCTAGGTGCTACCTTCGGGGGTCCAGCTGTTATGCTCGGCCAATGACATCACTGGATACAACTGAGAGAAATACTCGGTGAAGACATATTCCCGGAAAGGAATAAAGGCATCACTCACGCCAGCTCTCAACTAATCTTCATCCTCCGTACGAGAGTAGAGGTCAATGGCCTTCATCAGAGCGACGCTCAACAGATCAGAGGACTTACTGCTCCGCACTACGCAGGAATAAAGGCTTAGGAAGCCCTGAGTGAAGACCCACTCTTGGAAGTTTTCCAGCTCAACGTTCTTGGCCTTAACACGGCTCAGGGAATTCTGCAGAGTGCTTGTAACGCCCTTCTCTAGCTCCAGATCCTGCTCAAGCTCCATAACACGGCGAGTCTGGGAATGCAGGGAGGCTAGGCCACGCTTTAGCTCAGCAACTTCCGCCCGTAGGCTGTCATTTTCTTCCTGCAATGCCCTGGTGGAGCAGAGGTGATTGAAAAAAAAGTAAGCACGGTACAGAACAAAGAAAAAGTAAATAAATAAAGAAGAAGGAAGAAAAAACCTCAAGAATTGCTATAGCCGACCAATCGGCTAAAGAATTAGCATCGGCAACATTCAAGGAGCGTTCCTGCAACAAGGTGTTTAAGTACGAAATGGGCAGGATTTGGGAAACCAATTCCATCCATGCAGAGGCGCTGCGCGAGGGACCTGGAGGATATTGTTGAGAAGAAGAGTCGTGCGCAAATGGAGGGGAGAAAGGGATCACTGAGGTAGGCCAAGTCGCCATGCGAGACCCTGGTGACCGCTCGTAGACGTCTCTGGGATTTTTTCTGAGATGATGGCGCAAAGAGGCAGGCTGGGTTTTGCCCTGCTGTCTTCTCCCCTTTTTCGCAGCCTGTGGCAGACCATGTTCTGGGTAGGCCCATCCTCGTTGACATCAGTGTCAGAGATGTTGATCGCCTCCACTTGTTGATCAATGACGCCAGTCGGGTCGTTATCATGGGAAGCTGGAAGGCTACTCCCTTCCCGGCGAGGGAGCCTAGACAGATCCCCAAGAAAAGCAGCCACAGACATCTCTGCAAAAAGAAAAGTTAGAAATCAATAAAAAGGGGGGGAACAAGAGAAGAAAAAACAAAGAGAGCAACATGCAGAATAAATAATCCATCCAAAGTAGGAAATACAGCTCAAATCGGAGAGACTCTCGCAGGAAGAAAAGGCGTTAGGAAAATAAAACAGACCAGCGACACGAAGGGTGGAATCACACAGGAGGTGGTCCCACCTAACGCTCGCGGCCTCAAGGCGAGAAATAGAGGGTTGCCGGGAAATGATTTCATAAGCAGTGGTACGAGAACCCTGCCCCCTTTCCAGCCCGGGGGGGGGGGTTAAATGACCCTCTCCTCACCAGCAGATCCTAGGATGAGCTTCTCGTCCGAAAAGATAAACTGCCTCTTCCACTCAATGCTAGTGGGAAGATCAGTCAACAGCCTGAACCCATCCTGCCAAAATTTCAAGAAAATCCAGTCTGGGGGCATCCTGTCGGAATGATAGAAAACACGGGAGAGAGTAACGGAAGGTTGGATACAGAGGAGGCAACACAATACCTCAAATCCTAGAACAACCCTAACAGAATTTGGGAGAAGTTTAGCCAGGCTAAGCTCGTAAGAGGCCAGAACAACCTGAAAGAAAGGAGAAAGTGGGAACCTGAGATAGCACTGCTCGAGGGTCTCGAGATAAAAGGCAATCATGCCCTCGGGCACATCAGTATTGTTTGGCTAACTCTCAGAAGAAAAATATGTTCGCGGGGATCATTAAAAATAATGTGCTGAATATTGTTGGCGACCTCCATGATGCGAAGAGCTGCTCGAAACTCGGGATTGGTAGTGTACTAGTATGAATCTGACTTTGGAGGACCGACGGTGGAGACCATGGTGGTAAAGTAAAATGATGGAGAGAAGGGAGAAAGAAGTAGGCATAAAGGGGTACCTGAAAGAAGGGTAAAAGTCGCCGGAGAACCCACAAAACCAAACGGGCAGAATCGCAGAGATAAGAAGCAATACAAAGAAAATGACAAGAAATGTGAACAGGTGAAAGGAAAAAGGAAAGATAAAATGGACAAGGGTAGTTAATACGCTTGACAGACAGGGCGAGAAAAGCGTAATGATAAATTCCTCGGGAGAAAGCGAAGATTACGCAGCCAGCATGAATATAATCGTCATAACAAGACACGTTGCGGACATCCAGACATATAGTGTAACTGTCAGCGGATGCATTAATAAAAAAAGAGATCAACAGTTGGCGGACAGTTTCAAAAATAAATAAGGACAACCAAAATGTCTAGGAAATGCAAAAGCGGCTCCCAAGCACGCTACATGCTCCTAGAAACAGTACGTGTTCACAGGGATGCTACATGCTCCCTTGAAGATATAGGTAATAGAAAAGAGAAGCCAGATTCCGATACAACTATTGACCTGCATATCCACTTACCTGGTCAGGCCATTGGCTAGGGGGACTTGATAATGTATGGCCTAAGTGGCCCAACAAGTATGAACAACTTATCTTCCAGGGATGCTCTTTGTCTTCCAGGAACGCTACCTGGACGAGAAGTCAGAACAGTAGTGGTTATACGGACACTGATGGGACAGCTCCAGTCCCATCAGTCACTAAACCAGATACAACGAGGAAGAGTGTTGCACACAAGGTAAGATCTTTCCATCAGCTTACTATTCACATAGATGTGCTTCTACATGACTTCTATGGCTAACGGGAGCGTCAGAGTGGGTACGGCCCTGTGCCTGCCTGGCCTTTCTCTGCCTGTCATGTAGGTTCAGGTGTATATTGGGCTGATACAGATCATCGTCAGACATACTAAAATTTTTGGTATTGACAATGTATTAGGCACCAATCCGTGCATGATTAAAATGACTGTAAAGAGACCACCCGAGGATAAATGCTCGGCTTTGCAGCTCATCATGAGCTTAAGACGGTATGAGGACCGCGGTTCAGCGGATCCCGGTGGGGAGAACATAAACGAAGGGTCTACACCATCAATGGGTTTGCCCGATGGATCCAAGGAGCTTTGTGAAGAAAGTCAGAATATTAAGCATGTTGTGGGCCGCTCCTCGACTGTGAGAGCTGAAGATTTTTTGTGCAAGGAAGATATGAAGTGTTCGTCGGTTGCAAGGAAGATCTGGATTCTAAAGATGTATCTGCCGGCTGGCACGCTCCATCAAACTTCCTGTTTTGAGTTGGCTAAACAAGCTAAACCTTGTAAAACTCAACGGGGAAAGACGACTCACCATTCACATCAGCAACCCCTTGTTGTTCCATAAGGCAGGAGGCAGAAAAATGAACTGATAATGCTTAATAGACACCATCTAGAGTTGGACATTCTTTCGGTCATCGATCAAGGAGTGGGTGCTATAAAATCAAGCCAACTCAAAACATAATTGAAGAGAAGACAAGGACCACGGGAACACTGGATTACACCAGTGCCAGCAAATGAACCAACCCCTTTCTTAAGGCAGAAGTGTACGAGAAAAGTCTGGGTAGCAAAGCACCTTGGAGAATTGATGGCTACAGGGATGTTCGTCAAATTGAGTGGGAGAGAATGTTATGGGGTCGGGCTTATCACCCAACCTCAAAGAAACCCTATACCCGCACACACTCCACATCCCTTACCGCTTAGTGCGTGCCTGCGAACCGGTCTCCCTAAACCACGACTCACACGCCTCTGGGTCATCCAGTGTGGCCGGCCTAACAACTCACGGTCCTTGATGTCCCCCTCTGCGCCCGCGATGCACTGTGCACAACTCTCGAGCAGTTCATGCCCAACGCCCGTGAGCGCAGCGCCCTGTCGCCCGCTAGGCTAGCAGACTAAGTGTTGAGTCACGGCTAGAGAAGACATGTCCCAAGCTCCTTGTCCCTGAAGTCTTCTCTTTTGCTTTTGATAATAAGCTATTAACTAAACTTAGTTAATTCTTGGAGGTCCAGACCTGCGTGCCCTTACTTTGGTGTCCTCCCTTTTGTTCTTGTACCTGACACTTGTAATTACTTCCGTACACCATATATGTGGAGTACGGAGCTACCCACATCCTGTTAAATTTTTGTAATGTTTTGAAAATGAGCATTTTCTCCCCATTTGTCGGGCCTTATATTTCTTTCATGTTGCTTGTTGTGAAGCCTTGATCTCATTTTAAACTTGTGTGTTTCGGATGCGTACTCATCCATGCCTCTCTAAAGGCTTGGTGTGCAAGGTAGAACCAAGTTAAGTGTGACGTGCGTGGAAACTTTCCTGTAGTTGTGACACTCTAGCACGGCTAGACTGCACAGTTAACCCCTTGAGAAGGTGACCCGGGACACCTTGGAATACCCTATCATGGTGGTCTTTTCTTCTTTGACATTTTGCTTCCATCAAATTACCAAGCCTTCTCCTAAGCTGTATTATCATGCTCATGAAATGCGATTGAACCCGAATCACTTCTGGATATGTCTACTAGAGCTTTCTCGAGAATTGGTATGCCTTGGGGTGACTAAAATTTCCACCATTCTTTAGCTTCTTGTTCCGCTGTAGGGGCTTGTGCTGCTGGATGCAGAAATGGGCTGAAAAGCATGAATGATTTCTGGAAGAAGAAATCCATGGATTAACATGAGGAAGTGTTCATCTACTCTCGCAAGTCGCAAGACACTGCTGCAGCGACCAAAGGGTTTGGAGAAATTGGTTGTCGCGTATTTTCATGAACGCGGGGACTTCATTCTGGCAGCCATCAAAGCTTATACCAATGTCAGTGCGATTTTTGAAGTTAAAGCAGAGACAAATCGTATCAAGGAGAACAGAGAGGCACAGAAAATCAATGAAGATCATGGGAGTGGGAATCGTGGAGGTAGTGTCGGCTGTGGGTGAGTGGCTTCGCTTCATATGGAGTGCAATCTTCAACAATTCTTGCCAGACAACCTCCAACTCTACTTTCTGAAATGCTTCAGAATTTAAATGTTAGACATAAATATTTAATAGGAATAAATACATTTATAATTCTAAATTTAGGTTGAAAGTGTCATTATAACCTCACAATCTCAGAAAGTGTCAATTTAACCCTAACTAATTATTTTATGTGCCAATATAACCCTAACTTTTGAAAAATTTGTGCCGATATAGTCAAACTTCATAATTTCGGTAAATTCATGCATGACCAGAAAGTAAAATGACAAAAGTACCCTTTATGAAAAACCAAATTTTCTTCTTCAAACCTATTGCTGCCACCTATGCCGCTTCCGTGAGCGCCTCCGCCTCTTTCTGCCCTAGCCCCACCGTCTCCTCCCTGCCCTAGCCTTCCCCCGTCTCCCCCACCCTAGCCTCTCAGTATCCCCCGTTCTAGGCCCTCAACACCTCCTCCCTGCTAGGCTCGCCCCCATTTTTTCTTTTTTTCCGACAAGGGAAAAATGGTCTTTTCAACAACATCCAGCCATGAAACGGTTGGTTAAAAAGTCAACGGAGTCAAAAGTTATTTTGGCAATTTATGAGATTGCAGGATTATATTGGCACTTTCAACCTAAAGTCAGAATCATTTTAGTACTTAACTCTATTTAATATTAAATAAACCAAATTTATGTTTCAGGATAATACAAATTTAGGTTTCAGATTCAACGCTCTCAAACGTTGTAATCAATCAGAAACAAACACAGACACACACTCCTCTTTCAGCAACAGAAGAGAAAAGGAAAAATGAACACACCGATTCAACAAACCAAATTACGACTCAAACCACTATCACACGTGCAAATACGAAAAAGGGTTATATCTCAAAATAGGTGGTGATGATTTTTTCCCTCAGCCTTTTCTTCTTCTTCCTTGGCTTCTTTCTTTTCATGGTGCTCGTGGAACGCCATCCCGCCGGCCCCAACAGCAACGGCCTCCGCAATCCTCTCCTCCATCTTATGCCTGTGAGCATGCTCCGGATCTTTCTTCACCTCGTGCTTCTCGTGCTTAAAAAGTTATCAAATAAACAAACTCATTATATTGGAGACTTAAAGCTAAACAACTTACAAGGTTCCCTAGCTAACACCCCATCATGAAGACTATTACGGTATAAGGGTAGAAAAGACTTACCAGGGCGAAGGCTCCCACAGCGCCAGCACCAAGCTCGTCGAACTTCTCAACGTGCTTGTGGTGCTTCTCTTCTTCCTCGTATTTATGAACTGTTTCGTAGTCGATGGTCTTTTCCTCCCGACCCTCCTTGTTCTCGTGGTGGAAAAGGTGGTGATGCTTCCCTTCTTTTGCCATGGTGATCGATGATATGTATATTCTCCGAGAGAAAAGATTAGTGTTACTAAGAAATTATGTTCTTGATGGTTGTTTTTCTCTGCAAGATGGCTTTGGAGATCAGATTGTATTTATAAGTCTTTAATGGTAATGGATGATGAAATGATCATAATGCGTGAATTATTGTTGTCATTGGTTGGTAGTTGGTGTGGGATCGATATTCATAATTATTATTCATATGAGTCATACTTTTTTTTTTCAAAAGTAAAACCAATATTTTAAGTATGAAATGGTTTCTTGAATCACTTATCGATAGATCAATCACAAAAATTCACGTTTATATAATTTTTAAAATTATATTATAATTATTTTACATTTCAAAATATATAACTTTTTAAATCAAAATCATACTTCTTCCATCTCAACCGAATCTGCACACTTTTCTTTTTTCCCTGTTCCAAAAAAATTTGCACACTTTCTTTTTTAAAAAGATTTAACATGTCAAAAGACATGTTTACCCTAGAAAAATTAAAATTTTACAATGTTCTTTCTCTTTATCCCTAACTTTACGCATCATCTTCTTTAATTTGAAGCACTAACACCCCCCTCCCCTTACAGAGCACCACCCAAATCATTTTCAGAGCACCACCCCCTTTACGCACCATCTCCACTAGGTTATCTTCAATTATTTCTTACAGCAAAGCTTTACTCGGTCTTATTCTTCGTCAACATACCACTCCAATCCCTAGTTCTAATCCCAGTTCCAAAACCCCTCCCCACAAATTCACAATAAAAAAATACCCATGCAATAGATCACAATCGGAAAGCTCACAAACTCGCAGGTTTAAACCTTTTTGCTGATTTGGGGCTTCTCGTCGATTTGGGGTTTCTCGCTGATTTGGGGCTCCCACTGTTTATATAACCACCGGTTCCATTTTCTTGCTGAAGAGCGTGAGAAACGTCACCGATGCGCCGCTAGTACAACAAGCCGAGCTTCATGAAGTTCAGAATGACAACTCGAAAACAAAGTTGTGAAGCAAGCGTTCAACAAAGATGGGGAGAGAGGCGAAGAGGCTCAGAAGCAGAAAGGGGTGGAGAGGCTTAGATCTGGAATGGATATATCAGGAGGAAGCTAACGAAGAAGACGAGTGAAGGCTGGAAAAAGAAGACAGGGCCAGTTGTATTATTTCACACGTCTAAAATTTAAAGGAGATGTTTCTTCCTCTGCAGATTCCCTTAGGACAGAGGGAGTAAAATATCATTGCAATGAATAAAACTAAAAATAAAAATAATTAAATTGAATATATTAATTATAAATTATTCATCCAATCATTAGATGATATAAAATAAATTTTTTGTTCAAAATGCATAGTTTTATTTATCAGTTAAAGTTGAAAGTGAGTAGAAGATACTTCTATATCCACTTTTAAATGGAAGTCATGTAATCTTTCTCTAACGGCCAATGTTCGCTTTTTTTTCTCTCTAAGTTTTTTCCTCTCACATCTCTCTAACACCATCACCTGTAACAACTATTTTCGGTAACTTCGTGTCAACTTTGACACCCCCCAACTACTTGCCACGGTCCCTGGCAGTGACCTCCAAACCGCCGCTATGGCGACTATGCCCACCAAAAGCTTCTCATAATCCCGCCAAACAAGAAACCGCTACTGGAAGACTGGTAGTTAGGCACCGGTACCTAAGCCCCAGGGGGTAAAAACCAGTGCTGAAATGATGAAAGGCAGCTATTTTATGAAAAAAATTATGGAAATCAGTGTCAGTACCCCTTTTCAGCACCGAAATTTGGACAACAGTGCCTGAAATCGGTGCCTTACATAGAAAAATAGCACCGTACATAACCCAAAAAGTGCAAGGAACCAGTGCTGGAAAGGTTTCTATGTCAGTAGCAGTGTCTTTGGCGTCTATAAAAATAGAGGGAAAATAATAGCACTGGTATGATACAAGTAAGCCGGTGCCTATGTAAAATCATAACACCACAAAACATTGTTCAGGTGCTAGAAAAATGGGCCCTATTCAAAAAGAAGGGATGGTATTATTTTAAATTCTAACAGCAGTAATAGAAAAAGGACTTAAATACGTTGAATTAGCCAGAAAGTCGATATGCCTGATAAAAATTTGGTGGGAAATTTTCTAGCACCGGTATGTGGGAATAATACCAGTGCTTGAAAAGCATTTAATGCTCACATACCACTATTTATTGGTGGGTAAAAAGTGGATTTTTTGAGAGAAGGTTATTAATGGTGTTTTTTTGGAGGGTTTGACATTGAATGCTCAAATGAAAACCCACAAAACTTAGGTTGTAAATTGTTTGGCATGTTATTAATGATGGAATATGTTGCAAATGGTTTGTATGCATATATTTTGTGTGTTTGATCATGTTCATGATACTTACATTTATGGAAGAAATGTGATTGTTTTCTTTATTTCTTGATTTCATTAATACCTTCTTTAGGAATGTGAAATTGTTGGGTAAGTTTTGAATGTTGTGATATGAGTTGTACGTAAGGTTTGCCGAATTGATTTTGGATGTTTATTATCTTGCATAGCCATGTTTATTGTATTGAACTATAATTGTCGTACATTCGCTGATTTGTGGAGATGGAGAGGGAAATTGAGAGGCGTAAGCATGTGTATTGCAACGTTATTTGGTTGAGCAAAGAATATGTTGATTTGTGGAGGATATTTTAGAGCACGCATGTGGTCGTGAGAAGCTAGTGTTATGTCCTTGTCGCGATTGCAAGAATCATAACCGTAGTGGTGATAGAGACATCATGAAAATTCACTTGGATATGAGAGGGTTTGAAAACAATTATTTGGTTAGGACGTTTCATGGTGAGAAGGCACTGCCGGAAGTAGTTGTAGGTAGTGGAGAAGAGTGTTTCAGAAACGTAAATTTAGATGACATGTGTGAGGACGTTCTAGATGAATTTATAGAAAGGCCCGAGGTTTTGTCAAATTTATTAGGTGAGAAAGACATACCGTTGTATCCCGGTTGCAATAAGAAGGATACAATGATGTCTTGTTTGATGAAATTATTTAATATGAAAGGTGTTGGTACATGGAGCGACACTAGCATGAACAAGTTGCTAAATTTCTGGAATGAGAAGCTTCCCTCCGGTAACAGGATACTGGAAACCCTCTACAAAGCGAAGAGAATTAGTTGTCTAATGGAATTGGAGTATGATAAAATACATGCTTGTCCTAACGAATTGTTTTGTACATGGTTGATTGGGAGAAGGAGGTGGCATGCCCCGTATTCCTTGTGTCACGCTACAAGGAAAGGAGAAATGCAATTTTTGATGAAGATGTTGTTGTAAAGTTAAGGAAACGGGTTCTTGCAAAATGAATGTGGTATCTTCCAATTATTCCAAGGTTGAAGAGAATGTTCAAGAATGAAAGTGATGCAAAGAACATGACGTGGTACACGGAAAAGGTTTGTCTTGAAGATGATGTGATTCTTTATCCAGCTGATGCCGATCAATGGAAGAGATTTGATAAGAGGTATCTAGAATTTGCAAGTGAGCCAAGGAACTTGAGGATATATTTGTGTACTGATGGAATGAACCCGTTCGGAAACATGTCCTCTAGGCACATTTCATGGTCGGTAATGCTGGCCATATACAACTTTCCACCATATTTACGTATGAAGAGGAAATATGTGTTGATGTCATTGCTTATTTTTGTGCCAAAAAAGCCCGGAAATGACGTTGATACGTATCTGGCACATCTGATTGAATATTTGAAGGTCTATAGTCTGACGGTGTCGATGTGTTTGATGGTTTTAGGGGATCAAATTTCAATTTGAAGGTAATGCCTTTTTGTAACATAAATGATTTTCCACCATACGGAAACCTTTTAGGTAATGTAGTGAAGGGGAACAAGGCATGTCCCATGTGCAAAGAGTCCACAAATTACCAACAGGTGAAGAATGGTTACAAGACAGTGTATTTTGGTCATTGGAAATTCCTCCCGATGTAGAAAAAATTGCGTGAGGATGCATTTAAGTTTTTTTGGTGGGAAAGATGTCCAAAATTGACCAAAACCATTAAAGGGGGTTTCCATTCACAACAAGGTGAAGAAATTGAATATTGTTCAAGGGAAGAAGATTAAGAAGGTGGGTGTAGTGCCTGAAGGACTTTGGAAGAAGATATCAGTTTTCTTTGATTTACCTTACTGAGAGCATTTAGATGTTCGCAACTGTTTGGATGTAATGCACATTGAGAAAATAATGTGTGTGAGATTTCGATTGGTACCTGATTCTACAATCCTGGGAAGATGACGAACATCTTAAATGCGCAGAAGGATTTGTTGGAGCTTGGAATTCGGTCAGACCTAGCCCTGGAGGTAAGAGGGAAGCGAACGTACCTCCATCCTTCCCCGTTCAATCTTTCAATGGATGAGAGGAGATCAGTTGTGTGTGTATCCAAGGAATCAAGGCACCATCTGGATACTTTTCTAATGTTAGTCTCTTTGTGAATGATAATTTGCGTATGAACGCCTTGAAATTGCATAATTGTCATGTTCTCATACAACAATTGTTGCTCGTTGCCATCCATGGAGTAATGGAGGAGGATGTGTGATTTAGTGTTATACGACTGTATTTCTTCTGCAACTCTATTCTATCGGAAGAATATAAGTGGGAAAGTGCTTGATATGTTGGAGCGGGAGGATTTTTTAATGTTATGTCAGTTAGAGAAGTACTTTCCTCCGTCCTTATTTGACATCGTGGTTCATCTAGTCATTCATTTGGTTAGGGAAATTAGACTATGCATTCCTATGGGAATGCATAGGATGCACCATTTCGAGTGACACATGGGTATTTTCAAAGGTTACGTTCACAATCGTAGCCAACCGGATGTGAGCATTGTGCAAAGGTACGTGACTGAGGAGATCATTGAACACTGTACCTTGAACTTAGTTTGTAAGAAATCAGTTGGATTGCCTGAAATAGCGCACGTTGGTAGGAAGAATGGGGTTGCACATTCTAAAGGTACACTTCATACACCCTTCTATACTGAGTTGATGACAGTTAAACTTTATGTTCTGCAAAATAGTAGTGAGACAACAATCTATTATCAAGAGCACATGTCATTTTACAAGAACTACATCTGGACTGGCCTTCGAACAAAATAGAGTTAGAACATTTTTCCACATTTGTGAATTGGTTTTATAATCGCTGCAATGTGGACCCTTTACGCAAAACCTTATTATGACCACAAATTTCAAATAGGAACCCTCAGTCCTATCTACGGCATAATAGATTAACAAACTTCCAACACAATACATAACCGAACCCCAAATCTCCAACACACCTCCCTCTATGCAAAACCTTACTCTGACCACCAATTTCAAAGGGGAATCCTAGTCTAATTCACAAAAGAGAAGATTAACCAACTTTCAACACATTTAAAGTATTCCTTCATAAAAAATTCTTCCCAAAAGCCAACCGACGATGGAAAGAATCGAATCAGATTTCAAAACCATTGGGTTTGCTTTCAGTTATCAATTAAGGCTCAATGAATTTAGATTTTTTTATTTGATTCCAAAATAAGGAGAATTTCCAACATTGTTGGATGAATATAATTTGGTCCTTTAATGACATCAACATGAGGGTATTACAGTGGACGTAAAATTTCTAGCCAAACAATGAGTCTTCAATTGTTCCAGCTTGAATTACGATAAGAAACATCCCACTATACTACTACAATGTGTATTCAACCGAATCCATATGGAATTAATTTATATCTTACTCAAAGATGGATCTTCCCATAGAAATACTCACCCGTCCCTCAGCTCTAAAATTTTCTGTAGAGGTGAACTTGCAATCTCAGCTCCCCGTCTTCATAAGGTTAGGCTCAATCTCTAATAATGAAAAGTATGATATTGAGTATGGCAAAATCTCATTTTAGTGCACTCATTGTAGAAAGACTGGGCATAAAAATGCCAAATGTAGGATACCAAAACCAATAACTTGTCCCCAAAACCAAACCTAGAACCCATTATAAACCTAGCACCAATCTAGGAACATGGGAACCCAACAGCCAAGCCCTGGACCTCAAGAACACCTCTAACATTACATTCATAAAAAAGTAAAAAGAGGTTGAGCTTTAAAACTAGGAAACATCCCAACCACAAGGGAAAAAAACTCATTCCATATGACAGTCCGAATCTAGTTGAAAATCTAATCTCATATACAAATGGTCAGAATCATAAGGAAAACCGGTTGATAACAAAAACTCAAGTTCCACATAACAATGCCAATCATCCTGAGTATCAAGCTATGGCTCAGACAAATGCAAGATCAGAGAATGATAGGGTCCGTGAATCACTAGTTTAAACCGAAATTTAAATAAGCTATAAGAAATCAGGCCATTGACAGTTATTGAAGTTATCTGATGTGCTCAATATATACTTTTTTTAACACACTTGAAACTCATATTTGTAGTATATTAGGGTTTTATGCAAGGTTAAAAGATGTTTTGTTGATAAGAATGTTAGAATGATGATTTAGGATTTCTATCTTAACTCTTTAGTTTAAAAGGTTTTTGGAATGTCCTTCATGATCATTATCATGAATTAAAGTTTTAAGAATGAAGATTCACTGAATGAGCTTAAAAGTGAAGGCTAGTATGATATTTAGCATAAGAAAATATTCAGATTTGAAAAATGAAGACCGGCCGACTGACGCAAAGACCGGTCGGCTGATCCAGGGTGTAGCCAGTAGGTTTATGGACCAAAAGGCCATGCGCATAGCCCACATGCCCAAAAAATGGGTGGAAAAAAAATAAAAATTCTCCAAGGTTCGGCCTACGCAGCTAGGTGCGTGGTCGAACATCTATCTTTGTCAAGCTTCCTCGGCCATGCGTTGGCTAGTACCCAAGACTCGTTATCATCTTAGTTATATATTTTGTGCTAGTTGTGATTGTATTTACATCGTTCATTCTAATTATTTGTTAATTTAGTTACTTAAAGTAGTGGTAGTGTTTTCTAAACTCAACCCCCCCAACTTTACTACCACATTACTACCACAGTATAATTTTGGTCCTTTAACGACATCAACATTAGGGTATTACAGTGGACGTAAGATTTCTAGCCAAACACTGAGTCTTCAATTGTTCCAGCTTGAATTACGATAAGAAACATCCAATTATACTACTATAATGTGCATTCAATTGAAGCCATATGGAATCAATTTATATCTTACTCAAAGATGAATCTTCCCACGAAAATACTCACCCGTCCCTCTGCTCTAAAATTTTCTGTAGAGGTGAACTTGCAATCTCAGCTCCCCGTCTTTATAAGGTTAGGCTCAATCTCTAATAATGAAAAGTATGATATTGAGTATGGAAAAATCTCATTTTAGTGCACTCATTGTAGAAAGGCTGGGCATAAAAATGCCAAATGTAGGATACCAAAACCAATAACTTGTCCCCAAAACCAAACCTAGAACCCATTATAA
>JAULKJ010032936.1:0-17160 GCA_032355405.1 Rubia balearica
CTATAGTTGATGATTACTCCCACTCTGTTTGGGTTTATTTATTAGTTGCTAAGTCTGATGTAGCATCTAGATTTAGTAAATTTTGTGCTTTGATCAAAAATCAGTTTGGCCGTGTGATCAAGCGTGTCCGAGCTGAAAATGGTACAGAGTTTCTACCTTTGAGATAATATTTTATTGCATATGGGATCATTTTTAAGACATCTATGGTTGATACACCACAGCATATGAGATCATTTCCTTAATGTGGCTCATGTTTTACGCTTTCAAGCTAATCTACTTATTGAGTTCTGGGGGGAAAGTGTTCTTACTGCTGCTTATTTGATCAATCGGACCCCTAGAAAACAACTCAACGGGCGCGCCTTTTGAGTTACTTCATTGACGTTCTCCAAACTACAAAGCATTGAGAGTCTTCGGTTGTTTGTGCTTTGCCTTATACGTTCCCAGATTTTGTGACAAGTTTGCTTCGCAAAGTCGCAAATGTTTACATTCGGGATGCTGATTTTTATGAAGATCAGTTTTCGTACAGTATCATAACAGAGACTCTCCCGACATCTGCCACTTTATTAGTACCACCGGTAACCTCACCGCTGGCAACTGCACCGCCGGCAGCCCCGCTGCCTTCAGACGTCCTCCATCGTACACCGACAGATGTTCCCGTGCTTGACTAACCAACCATCACCGATGTCAATGCACCGCCGGTTGCCAACGTCCACGCGCCACCGATTTCCGATATCCCCTCGATGCATGTCGCCGACAACACCGTGTCGTGCCACCACCGATCGATGACAACCAACTACCGATTAATGTCCCTCCTCCGCCTTCTTCTCCTCAGCCACCTTCTTCATCGGTTCACATTCCGGCATCGTCTATTTCGGCCGAGCTACTTCTTGTTCGACATAGTAGTCATCCTCATCGACCTCCTAATTATCCGCACGACTATGTCTGCTCTGCTACTGATATTAATAACCTCCCTACTGCTACGACCACACCTACAACATCACATTCCTCAAGTGTTCTCTATCCTTTAACTGATTTTGTAAATTGTAATAAATTTTCCAGTACGCATTCTAGAATTTTGGGTGCAATAACTTCTAGTATAGATCCGAACACTTACTCTGAGGCTTCTCAGTATGCTCATTGGCGTGATGCAATGGCTGATGAAATTAATGCATTTGAGTTCAATCAGACTTAGACCTTATCTACACTACCTCTACATAAGACTTCCATTGGATGCAAATGGTTGTACCGTACCAAGTTCAAATCTGATGGTTCCATTGAGGGTTACAAAGCACGCCTGGTGGTTCTTGGTAACCGTCAGAAAGAAGGTATTGACTAACTGAGACATTTTCCCCTGTTGCAAAGATGACTTCGGTCCGTCTGTTTCTATCTGTTGCAGTCATTTGTGGTTGGGAACTTCACCAGATGAATGTGCATAATTCTTTTCTTCATGGTGATTTACATGAGGAAGTCTGTATGCGCCCTCCACTGGGCTATCTTGTGCCTCCGGGTCATGTTTTTCAGCTCCAGAAATCTCTTTATGGTCTTCGTCAGGCTCCTCGTAATTGGTTTACGAAGTTGGCTCAAGCTTTACGTGCTTTTGGTTTTGTTCAGAGTAAGGCTGATTACTCTTTATTTTCTTTTACTCGCGGTTCGATTTCCCTGCACGTCCTTATCTACGTGGATGATTTGGTTATTGCTAGTAGTTCTTCGTCGCTCATCTCTGAATTCAAGAAATACTTGAGCTCTTGTTTTTATATGAAGGATCTTGGTACACTTAAGTATTTCTTGGGTATAGAGATTGCTAGAAGACCAGATGGGATGTTTCTCTCGAAAGGAAATATGCCATGGATATTTTATTTGATACAAGTTTGTTGGCTTCTAAATCGACTGACTTTCCCATGGAGTAGCAGCATGATCTTGCAAAGGTTGAAAGACCTCTTTACGATGACCCTGAGCAGTACCGGCGATTGGTGGGATGCCTCATTTATCTTACTATTACATGCCCTGAGCTTAGCTACTCCGTTCATACGCTTGCACGGTTTATGAAGTCTCCTTGTGTTCCTCATTGGCAAGCTTCCATGCATGTACTACATTATAAGAAGAGTCATCATGGTCAATACTTATTTCTCTCTTCCCGTAGTTCATTATAGTTGATTACTTATTGTGATTCTGATTGGGCTGCTTGTCCTATCACACGTCGATCATTATCAGGATATTTTGTGACCATTGGTGATTTTACGGTTTCATGGAAGACCAAGAAACAACCTACAGTTTCTCGTTCTTCCGCAGAAGCAGAGTATCGTGATATGTCAGTTGCATGTTATGAATTGTTGTATATGTCAGTTGCGTGTTGTGAATTGTTGTAGCTTAAGTCTTTGCTTAAAGACTTGGGTATTGCACAATTTACTCCTATGAGGCTATTTTGTGATAGTCAGTCTGCTCTCCACATAACGGCTAACCCTGTATTCCATGAACGTACGAAGCATATTGAGGTTGATTGTCATTTTGTTTGTGATCTTGTATAGTCTGGTATTATTGCTACTCAACATATTCGCACGACTGATCAACCTACGAATTTGTTTACGAAGGCTCTTGGAAGACATTAGTTTCATTCTTTTCTTGGCAAGTTGGGCATTTCGGATCCCCATGCTCTAACTTGAGGAGGAGTATTAAGGAATAGTGATATTTAGCAATATTACTTGTAATTGTAATTAGATTAGAATTCATTTTCTAGTCTATTATAGGTCTTTTGCACAAGTATATAATGTACCCAAGAGGATGAATACAAACACACAATTATTACCTCTAAATTCTTCACATGTGTTGGGTTATTGTCTACTTTCATCAGGGTCAATTTCATTCGGATATGGTGTTTTTGTTTCCTTTGTTCCGATTTGAGTTTCGCATCTATTATTTATAACTTTGGTTTCCCTTTTATTTTGTTTTGTTTAAAAATATGGGAGGCGTTTGTTAATAAAATGGGTATTTTTTTCAAGAGCATTAGTCTCTGCCAAGTTAGATTTTCTAGTCACCTTTTTAGCTGATCAAAACTTGTTGACTTCCAATCTTCTCTCTAAAGAGTTTGGTTTAGGAGAAATTCGAGGTAAAAGTAGTTTAAACAACTTAGGCTCTGTTTGGCAGAGTTGTGCTTATAAGTGAAGTTGGATTATTTTGAAAGTAGGGGGAGGCCAGCTTCTGTTTTTCCTTTAAAAATAGCTTATGCATTCAAAATAAGCTATTTTTTCGCATATTACCAAACACTAAAAAGTGCTTTGCTTATAAGCAAATAAGCTTACAAGCTCTGCCAAACACAACCTTAATTTTGAGGATTCCCTATAAGATTAAATACTCTCTCTGTCCCTGGACAATTTGCAGAAATAAATTTTTTTGCTTAAAATTTCAGGTGGACCCTCCCTGTCAGACCACGTCAGCTTAAATAGGAAAAGCTCAAAAATTACTACAAATTAAAAAGAATGATGTGAGGGTTAATTTTACCCTCCATTTTCACTAAGTGTCCCTTTCCACGTTTTTACGGCATGTGGAAGGCATTAAAAGGCCAATTTGTTTTGTTTACCTATAACTATTCAATATCCCTATGAAAAGCTGATTACACCTGAGCGTTTCAGAAGCTGAATCCAGTGCTTGTGAACAGTAAAACGTTTTCAAATATCTGACCTAAATATGCACATCTATACACTTATCCGACAATGAATGAAACTGGAAAACAAATCCAAAAACATTAACACATATCTACTTATTACACTCAAACCCAACATTTTTGGGTTTTTGTGGGGAACCCTCAACTTCGAAATTGCAACTCCTTTCTAACTCCCAAAGAGCTTGTTGCTCTAAGATATTTTGCATCTTCACACACTTCATTGGTGTTTTTTTCCGGATTGATGTAGGTAAGAAACCTATCCAACGAGGTAAGCATGATTTGGTAAAAACATGTTCAACTGTAGCATACACATAGTAATTAGTATGATTTGGTTAAGGGTTCTTGCACAGCTGTCTCAAGGTTAGCCGTTTAACCCACGTCGTTGATTGTATCTATGAAAAGAAGAAATTCGACCTTGATACTTTTTACCTGCAAATTTAAGATGAGCAATTAGAGGAACAACAATCGGGTTAAACATACAGAAGAGTAGTGTGCAAAGAGCAGCTGCAATAAAGGTAATCAATAGCCACAGAAACAGTATCAAATCAACTTTCACACAACATAACAAGATATCTATGGTAATTTCCTGTTTATCAAGGTTAGATGCAAGTATCAAATTTAAAGCATTGGACCATGTCCTTCACATGGACGAAATATGGTAATATTTAAGTCAACCAAGTGTAAGATATCTACTTGCATCGAATGAACCAGAGCTTCATCGTACATGCAAACACAAAAAAATTAATGTTCATTTGTGCTGTAAACAAACCAATATTTGGGGAAGTAGAGAGGATATTTTTCTTATGAAAAAATTGGCACTTTTCCTATTTGTGCAAGAACATATGGCTATCAACAACAACAATTAAAAACCAACAAGGACAATGGAAACAATTCCAGTTCCAAAAATAACACGGGACGTGATCAGTGCAAAAATAATTGAAGAAGTGATAACATCTATCAAAGCAAAGTGGCCATAAAGCATGAGCAAGATCATTCATACTCAACAAGATAACGCAAAACCACAATATTGTAAACAGTGACCCAAATCTCAAGCCATAGCCGATTTCGATGGTTTTCATATCAATCTAGTAAGCCATATTACGAGTGTATATGAAATCATTTTTGGAGGTTGGTTAAGTGGAGATTTTTTGTAAGCCATGAACATCTCTTTTTTTGTGTAACTGAGATGTTCCATCCTAACCCCGATTAAATGTAAGATTTCATATTCAACCAAACCACTCAATTTCATCCATCTTGATTTTAATTATATTTCATATTATCATGTCAACATGGCATGGGAAGATGCGACACAAAGAACAATTTCAAAAAGTTCTTTGTTTTAAGCATCCGAGCATAAATCCAAACAATGTGCATTTTTTCCCAAAAAAGTTTATCAAGACACCAAACAAATGCATCAAACGTATGAAAGTGTCACTGACTTCCCTCAAATATGGCTTAGTGATGATGCATTCAATACGTATGTACAAATAATCAATATGCCAGAATCCAAATAGCCAAAAAAATTGACAGTGGCAATCACGACTGTGTAGCCAATCTCAGTTGGATCCAACAGGACAGGGAACATGTGGTAAGGCTTAGGAAATTATGAAACAACATCCAGATACATATCACAATAGATACACTACATGGAATATGCACATTCTATCAACACAAGCATTTCAACATTTTATCATGAAAAACAGGACAACGAAAAGGGACAAGAAGAAGAATCACAGCAAACCAGAGCATAAATTAGTTCAAAATTCTAGCACATTCGTGAAGGGAAGAATCACATGTAATTGGCACTAAAACGCCTTCAATAAGACAAGATAAGGCAAGAAATATATCACCGTTATTTGAAGACCGATTAATTCTTCCATAATTTAGACATGGTCGTTTCCAAAGGGACATTTTTTCCTCTTTTTTATCACATCATTATTTTCTTTATGTCATTTCAACATCTTCCCACTAAAAAAAAGAAATAAAACAATCTGTTAGTACTTGATTATTTCAAACAAATCGAACACCAAAACCATAAAATATGCCAAAACATAGGGTTTTGAACACCAAACACTTATCTTTGTAGCCAAAGGAAAAAAGAACTGGTGGCCATTTGCTTTTTTTCAGCCGCCTCGCCCTTCTCAACTCCCTACAAGAGGGTATTAACAGGTAAAGCATGGCATTTTTTGAAGTTAAACCCACATTACTGGGGGAGATATATATTAGTTCCTCCAAGCCTATATAAATTTGAGTAAAAATGGTAGGTTCAAGTATAGCTTGAGGTAATAGTTACAAAAGGTCATATGATGGCAAAAAAATTTCCAAAAATGGGCGTAAATGAAATCTAGGAAAATGTTGGTAGTGTATCCAATTGTAATACCTCCACCCTCTGTGTCGAGGTTTAACAATCAGCAATACTTCCATTTTTCCCCTAGATATTGAGTAAAGAAAGCATATAAATGTCCTAAAATAGAGTCATATGTCTCTAATACTGATAAAACTTCAAGGCTCTAAAAAGTTTAGTTCCTGAGCATTTTTTTTCCCATTTGAGCAGCTTTCCAAAAATATTGTTCCTCCTGTAGAGCTTGAACATCCCCAGTAGGTTCCTTCATTTTACTTTTGCTAAAAGTGTTCCTCATGCATTCAGACAATACTGGATTAGTAGCATACATTCTTAGAGTCCAATCTAAGTGTAGAAATTCCATTTTTGTGCAAGTGTAATAGATCTCTGGCCTTCTGATCAAGATTATAAATGGAGTTTATTTTCCCATTTGGAAAGGCACTTAGGGCAAGTTTAGACATGTAATCAACCATTTGGTTCCCTTACCTTAAATATGAGTGATGGTTATGTTCTTTAATAAAATATGATACTTAAAAACCTCATCATATATCAAGGGGATTTGATAGGATCATCAATGCAGTCCATAGCTAATTAACAATCAGTTTCTAAAGTAAACCATTTAAATTCAAATATTCATCCAAAAAGTACCCAACTGCTAATGCTTTGATTTAAGTTTGCAGAGCTGAAAATGCATTCTCAGTTCTTGTTTGAGCTCTCACTAAGGAACTAGACTGGTTTCTAACTATGACTCTTATACCAAGAGATTCTTATACCTATCTCAAGAGGCATCAACATTAATAATTTATGTGGAAATAGGCTTAGGCCATGTAACAATTATGATTCTTGGTTTGTGGAGATGTTTTAGGGTAGGAGCTAATCCTAATTCAACCCAAAATTTGTCTGATGACTTATTACAATAGAAAGGCTTTCTATAGAAGTTTTCAAAAATATCTTTCCTGGCCAGTTCAATTAAAATAGCTGCAGAAAAGTCTGAAACTTCATACAAGCATTTTTTTTATCATTTTCCAAATGTTCCAGCAAATTAGGGAGGGGATAATTTTCAAAAAATGAGTGTGCATTGGGGTTAGTTCCCTGTGATGTCCAATAATAAGCTATTTTATCATAGATAGATTGAAAACATATAAGTTTAAGCCCCAAGATTCTATCAAAATACTTCCAGCTATGACCAACTAGCCAACATGAATTAAAACAATGGGAAAGAGTATCATATTTTTTAAAAGCTAAACTTATATGTGAAAAATAGAAGATATCATCGAAAGGAAGAATTTCATAAGCTAGCTTCCAAAGGAAAACAAATACTTTCTTGGCCAAATCGTTGTGCCAAATGACTTTGAGGATCCTGAGTGGTCTATGTTTTTGAGCTACAACTTCATATGCTGATATGAAGGTGAACACTCCATTTATGGAAGGTTTCCATATGATTCTGTCATCTCTATTCCGGCTTAAAGCTGCTTCCTGCAACAACAAAAAAGCAAATCAGATGGCAGGGAAGTCATAATAGGCAAAACCGGTGTTTGTTAGTAATGAAATCACAAATGGAAGAATGTAAGGGAAAAGTGTTAGTAAAATCTTGACAAATATCCTATAAACATCCACAGTTAGTCCAGTTAGCAGTGTAGAAATTGGTTGTTCCTTTCCCATGGATTACTCTTGTTATAGATTCCGCCAGTGTGTTCATATCTCTTATCCTGGTCCAGGTCTGTATGTTCTTTTGTGAGCTGGTAAAGACCAAAGTAGCTGAGACCATGCGGTGATGCCCAGCTGGCATTTCCTCCATAGGTTCAGAGAAAAGGTATCCAAGATGTCTATAAAATTCCTTAAGCCTAAGCCATTTTGAGTAGTAGGGTATGCCATATTTTTTAGACTTTTCCTTACCTTTTTAGGACCATTCTCTTCCCCAAGAGAAATTTGTAATTTTCGTTTTAAGATGAGTTGGAACTGTTTTTTGTGGGATCACTACAGCCCATATGTGTTGTGGTATTGCGAACATCACCGTCCTAATTAGACTTAGTTTTTCAGGCATACTTAACCACTTGTTTATCCAACTATTAAGCATATGATCACATTTTTCTAACAGTGGTTGCAAGTAAACAGATTTAGACCTGCCTGTAAAAATGGGACACCCTAAGTAGGTAAATGGGAAAGATCCTTGGGTCGTGCCTAATTTAGATTTAACAGATAGAATCTGGCCCCTGGTAGAATACTTACTAATATAAAAGCTACTCTTATTGTAGTTTGTTTTCTGTTCACTTGTGGATTCAAACACCTCTAAAAAAATCTGTTAATCTAGTAAGAGTGAGAGGCGTAGCTTGTAAAAATACCACTGTATCATCTGCATAGTTCAGATATGATACAGGAACAACAAGATTTGGCTATTTGAAATGGTCCATTTTCGGATTAGAAAAGCAAAAACTGAGACATCTAAAAAATGATTCAGAAAATAAATTAAATAATAGTGGAGATAGGGGATCTCCGTGTTTAATACCTCTGGTAGGCTGAAAGAAGCCAGATGGCTTTCCATTTATCAAGATAGAAAAATGTGCTACAGAGATATTTAGCATGATGATGATAATGAAAGCATGATTAAAGCCAAATTTAAGCAGAATTGCTTCAAGGAATGACCAACTAACCCTATCAAAAGTTTTAGCCAAATCTAGTTTTAAAATACAGTTAGGGTGTTGGTGTTTGTTATTAAGTAAAGTAGTAATTTCTTTGAGATAAAGTACCTTATCAGAAATCTCCTCTCCTTGCATAAAGGCAGATTGATTTTATGAAATTAGTTTAGGCATCGATGAGTTAATCCTGTTAACTATCATTTTCGGGAAAAAATTGACACAATTAGACAGACTAATTGCTCTATATTCTACAAAGGTTATTGGAACCTCCTTTTTAGGAATAAGATAGATCCGTGAACTTGAAATCCCTGAAGGTATTTTCTGTCCATTCATAAAATCTTGTGTGGTGGAGATTAACTCATCAGCTATGGTGTCCCAGTTTCGTTTGAAAAAGTGGTGGGTATACCCTTCTGGTCCTGGAGGAGCTGCTTTGATTTAAGGAGAAGACAATAGATTTTGATTCAGCTATATATGGGGCTTTAAGAAGCATTTTATTCTCTTAGTCAGTAATGACTGTGGGAATCTAGTTTATGAAATATGATTTGAAATGGTCCGAATCAAGTTCACAATCTTCTAAGAGAAGATCCTGGTAAAAATGGATAGCTTTATTCTCAATCTGAGTAGGGTTACCAACCATTCACCCTTAGATGATTTAACCTTAGAGATCCCTTGTTTTGGTCTTCTAGCCTTAACTGAAGCATGAAAAAACTTTGTATTTTCATCCCCATCTCTTAGCCAGTTAATCTTGGCCTTTTGTTGGCAAAATAGGTTCTCCTCATTTAGAGCTTTTAGGAGTAAGGCATTTTATAAAAAAAATTAAACTGATAAGGTCATCAGTAGATTTGCTATTTTTATAGCAAATTTCCTGAATTGTGACTGCTTCTTCAACTCTTTTGATGTTATCATTGATGTCACCAAAGTTTTGTTTGTTCCAATCTTTTAGTACAGTTTTAAATCTTTTCAGTTTTTGAAAAACCTAATCATCCCAGTTTCTTTCAGTGGAAGGTTCCAATTTTGATGATTCCATTTTTTAACCTCGGGTATTTGGAGCCATACATCTAAGAACCTAAAAGGATTGGGGGAGGATGGGCGATTTCTTCCTATGGTAAGGAGGAGAGGGATGTAATCAGAGGTTGATTTATTAAGGATGTGCACAGAGCTATTTGTGTGGTTTTGCAGCCAATGTTGGTCAATGAGAGCTCTGACAAGTCTTTCTTGGGTGGGAGGTTTTTTAACATTTGTCCAAGTGAAAATGTTTCCCACAGCGTTAAGGTGAAACAACTGATTGTCAGTGATGAAATCATTGAAATCTCTGATACTGGTTATGGACCCCTATATTCATCTATAGTAGTCCTAGCATTATAATCTCCTATCACTATTTTAATAGTGGAAATTTTATGGAGGTTAGTCCATAGTATTCTTCTTTCAGTTATGTTAGTGGAAGCATGAATGAAAATTGCTTCCATTTCTTTTGAGAAAATGGAATGTTGGTAGAAACAAACTGAGCATGTTCAGTTTTTATGTCTACCTGAAGACATGAGTTCCAAAAGGGACAACTGTTCATTTTAGAACCATGGAAATTGTCAAATCTCATTTTTGTATTGTAAATACTAATCTGATCTTTTACGTGTTTTTATTTTAAAAAATATAACATTTGAATGTTGTGTATTTTGATTAGTTTCTTAAGCCTATCCATGGAAGTTTCAATGCCTCTAATGTTCCAGGTTAAAACTTTCAAATTTAATGTTTTATCAATCACTAAGCATTTCTTTTCTTGCTTATCACTGATGATCTAAGCTTCATTTAATTATTATTAGAAACAAGGAAAAGAGTTCTTTTCCTTGTTTTTAAAAGGTTTCAGACATAGGGTAAGAGGTTTTAAACTTACCCGACACAGCCAGAGCTCTGTAGAACTTGGGCTATTAGAGTTTGTGGCTCCATCCACTACCGATGGCTCCACGGTGGAGGAGCGACATGGAGCCCCATTGTCCCCGATGATGGATTTCCCTTAGAACAAGTCCCACAGTTTTACTAAATTTTCTTCTAGAATAGGGAATGAAATCAATATTCCCTATATATTTTTTACTCAACTCCAACAGATTCTCTATTTTTCATAATCTGACATTTATTACACTGTAGTTACTTTTTCATTTATAACTAAGAAGTTCATTTTTAATCACTTCAAAATATGTTGTAAAAATTAAGTTAGTTTTTAAAAACAATCAATATAACAAATTTGAAACTAAAATTTTGATTTCAATTAGAAACTAATTATCTTTTCGTATTCTTTTTATATATTCACGCGATTTGAAATAAAAGGTAACGACATCCAAAAAAACAACAAATTATAAACTATAAACCAAAGAGGTTAATTCCAATCTTCTAAACGGATTATTATTGACAAAAACCTACAAACAAATATAAATAAGCATCCGACATAAGGTTGAGATTGTAGTAATTTTCTCTAAAAAAATTTGTTGTGAATATGATACTGGAAGAATGAATATTGTGTTATTGAATATTGTAGTTTTCTCAATTTTCTAATAGAACATGAATATTGTGTTATGATTTAATGCATGAAATTGCATTAAATTTTCAGTCCCTATAAAAAAAAATCTTTCTACAAATATAGGAAATGAAGTATTCTCTCTCATCAGAACCCCTATTTTAGGGAATGAATGGGGAATCTGTTGGAGTTGAAAAATAATGTAAATCCTTATAATCAATGAAAATCCATATTATATGAAAGTTGTTGGACTTGCTCGTACCCACCCGATTTCAATCAAAAACCTCGATAAAAACACCATCTTCCACCCTCATGCAAGTCGTTGGGGTGGCTTAACTCCAAATCAGCAACGTCAAATGTCGACTGGATATGGGGGTGGCTTTAGGCCGTCACAGAGTGGATGAGAGCGTTTAGATCTGGGGTTTGGAGAGAGCTGAAAAAGTGAAACGAGAGAGAGGGGGAGGATGCAGATGAACAAGAGAAAGAGAAGTCTGAGGGAAGATGAATGTAAAGGAGAAGTCTGAGGGAAGATGAATGTAATGAGAAAGAAACATCCAATTCGTGGATTCAAACGTACTCATTGAAAATCGTGAAAAAGTAAATAAGCAATTTAGAGTGGGACAGGGGAGTATATGATTTCCTCTGCCCAAAATTCATTCAATTGGTGGATATATACGATCCGGTGATGGGGAAATTTAATTCTAGTCCAACCATTTCCACCATTTGAAAAATAAAGTATTGTTTTAATCCAACTTATTAGCTTAATGGTAATTAGGATTTTGTTATTTTAATTTTTAATGGAATACTCTGATTTTAGCAAGGGTGGAAATGGAATATCATGTCCTAATATTTAAGGGGAAATATTTGAAAGAATGTGGATTTATGAGGGACAGCTAAAAAATAAATAAAAGTGTGCAGATTAAAATGTGACAGGGTGCATATGAAATCTACGAATAAGGAACATCACATATCATCAAGTATGATATAGATATCCTTTTTCATTAGACATGGTCCAAGTATCTTTCAATTTAAATTATGGATGTCCTAAGAGATTGCACGTAAAGTAGGTTAAGTAAGAAAAACATATGTAAACTTGCAGGGAGGGCATATCTAGTCCGTTATGGCTGGGGGAATAATCCCATTCTTCTTCCCCACTACGCGGTTCGAACACGGGGATTGACTTCACTTGCTTTTCTTTCTTTTTTCATCTTCAAATCTTTCATACTCCTTTGTCCCAGACACATTTTTTGTCAACTTTCTCAAACTATGTTTGATCATAAATTTCAATTAGTATATAAACTCTAATATCATCATGTGAGATATTGTTAGACTCCTATGTCGACGAAGTTTCTAAATATCAAAGTTTAATGTACTATTAATATCCGTAATTAAAATTATTGATGATCAAACGTGGTCTGAGAAAGTTGACCAAAAAACATGTCAAAACTGCCAGGACGGGGGAGTATTTTCTAAAAGAAGCAGAAGTTTAAACCCAAAGGGTTGATAGATTAGACAGACAAAATTTTTGATCATTCATGGAGATGAGGAAGCAATAAAAGCAACTTAGTAAATGCTCACACTGTACTTCTCACCGGAAAGCTTTAAAAGAAATTATTATGGGCATTCTCTGCAAGAAATTAAAAGAAATTCCATGAATCTTATACTCCCTCCGTCCCACCTCAAATTGCAAAAATTAAAGATTCGGTCAAATTAAGAAAACTTTGACTACATATTTGAATAGATATATAAATAATAATATTGGTGTAAATGATATTATTGGATTCACCATCACAAGTAATTTCTAAAAAGTAATTTTTTGTTTACCGATATAATACGTAGTTAAATATATTAATGGTCAAACGTGCGTGTTAGAGACCGTGAAAAAGATTCCTTGCAATTTGAGGTGGGACGAAGGGAGTACCACCTGTAATTAATCCCAAATTGCTTTCCTTACTACAGGATGCTACTATTGTGGAGGAAAGGAAAGACAGAATCATTTGGAAGCCTGACAGAATAGGAGTTTTCACCTTCTTTTCAGCATACAAGCTCATATAGGAAAATTCAGGTAATATTCCTTCATGCAATCAGATATGGAATTGCATAATACAAAAGAAAATCTCTATATTTATGTGGAGATTACTAAATTCTTTTCTGCCTTTTGATGATATACTGCTATCAATGGGTTTCAATCGGCCTTCTAAATGCTTTTATTGCAACGGTGAGGAAAAAATGGATCATGTGTTTAACTCTTGTCCTTTTGCCCTAGAAGTGTGGGAATAAATTCATAGATTAGTTAATATTCCTGTCATACACTGTGATACTATATGGGATAGGTTTTTCTCTTATTGGAACTTTCAGAGGCTTTCACCCTTGCACTCAAATTTGGTGATGATTATGCCGAGTTTTGTCTGTTGGTTTATACGGAGAGCAAGAAATGGAAACATTTATGATTCCATTCCTTATAACACATCACAAATAGTATCTGAAATTAAAAATCACATTTACCTGACCTATTTGGTCAGACCCTTTCAAAAAAGAAATCACAGAGACCCATTTCTTGAACTGGAAGAAATAGTCCATAATTTTAAATCTCTAGCATCAAAATTAATTTTTGAGAGGGTTGCATGGAGGAAACCTCTGGACGGTTATCTCAAAATAAATGTTGATGCATCATGGAATTCTAAAACTTTGGTAGCTGGAATAGTCATGATCATTAGAAATGATAGAGGTATTTTTATCTCTGCAAAGTTCATTAAATTAAATGCTTCTTCTGCACTGCACGCTGAGATTCTAGCTATTCATGAGGGTTTTCTGTTTGCAAGAGATCTCCCAAATAGAATTCTATTGGAATCAGATTGCCTCAATGCTGTAACAATGATAAATAATCCCAATTTGGCTCTGTGGACTTCTTTTAATATGGTGTATGACATACATAAACTTAAAGGCTCTGTTAAGGTAATTCATACACTTAGAGAAGGAAATCATGTTGCTGATGCCATCTCAAAATTAAATATCACTGAGAGATTCTCACACTGGAGTGATCTTAGCAGAAATATCAAGGGACTTGTTCTCTTAGATGAACAACAAATATCTGATGTAAGGATACATAGATAACATGAGAATGGATGCTGCTAAGTTTGGATGTTTTGATTGCAGGTTAACATAGAAGAAGCATGGAGTGAAAACAAACATGGCTCATGTGTTGCTACTGAAGCATTCAACCCGGTGTGGCTGGTATGCTCCTGGAGCAACACGAATTTTGTTGCTGCTGCTGAGCAACAGAGGACTTTGATGCTGGAACAACAATGAACATATTTTGGATTCCACAGATTCATCAGGGATCATGACACCTAAACTTTAGGTGTGTACTGGTTCTATTTCAATTTAGAACTAGTTTCTTTTGAAATACTTTTCAAAGAAGGCAATTAGGTAGTTTTGACTACTTCTGTAATAAGAAGTCTGGCCAAGCTAAGTTTGACACGGGGGGTGGAGTTCTTATGACTTGGAACACTTCATCTATATATATATAAAGTAGTGTACAAAGTAATGTACAAAGTAGTCTCCTGTAGGAACAAACTCTTCATGTAATTATACTTTCTATTTTGAAAAGGTCACCTCATGGTGCTTTAACTTAAAAAAAATAAATAAAAAGGCATATACAACTTCATTTCTGTTAAGCTTGCATATGTAATGGGCCGCATTGCTAATAAGTTGTAGCCTTATAGCCAATACATTATATGGGATTATGGATTTTTTTTTAGTTTAGTTTTTTAAATATTCTGAGCAGATGTTTTTGTTAGGAAAATTAGGCTATATGTACAGATGTTAACTACAAGTTGAATAATATTGTTATACAAAATTGTTCATAATGAATAATAATGCTAGTATACAAATTTTTTTATTTGTTTACGAAATGCATATACATTATTTATATTAATATATAATATTTTATTATTTAATAATAAATAATAAATAGTATTACATTTTAATTTTTTATAAATATAATAACTTATATTACATCGTGCAATGCACCAACATTAAAATTGTTAAAATTAAAAAAGAAATTGTGAGAATTTATCATATTTTGTCATTTTAAGTACTTTTTAAAGTATATCTTTATTTGTGAGACAGATGAAAATCAAAAGTAGGTCAATATTATAAGACACATAGTATAGTATTAATCTAAAGCCCCTGCTGAAATGTAGGATACACTGATTAGAACCTGATTTCACACATAAAAATGTGTTCATAACGGTGAGGCCTCAACAATACTGTGATTATTACACTGATTCGAACCTGATTTCACACATAAAAATGTGTTAATAACGGTGAGGCCTCACCAATACTGTGATTATTAGTTTTACACTGTAACCATAACTATGTCGTATGTGTATTTTATTACTCCCTCCGTTTTTTTAACAATGCCACATCATTTTAGGTGATAAAATTTAGAAGATGGTAAATGAGTGGATGAAATTGAATTGAAAGAAGAAAAAGTAAAATGAGTGGATGTAAAAACCTTAAACTTGCCATAGCTAGCATGTGCCACACTGTAAAAGAAACATGATAAATTAGAAGTTGTGTCATTGTTAAAGAAACAAAGGGATTACTACTATTTGAACATTTAATATTTATATAGTAATTAATTTAATATTTATATAGAAATCATACGAAAATTAGAATAATGCACAATTTCACATAAAATGATACACATTCTTACAATCTAAAATACACAAAATATTCTGGGAATGCGATACTCGTGTGTCCCAGAGATGCCACATGATCAGACACGCGGTAGCATATCCACAACGGTTCCAGGATAATACATGGAGCTAAGTTTAATAACATGGCAACATCTTCTGCAACCTTCAAACACAACACCCCATCGGGGAAAGATCTACTATAATACAAGGGACATTCTTTACTCGCAATAATGAAGGGAATCTCACCAATTAAGATGATGTACCAACACCTGCATAAATGAAAATGCCTGTGTTATAACTTAACAAGCACCAATTCAATTTCTTCTCGCACAATCTGTTCATCTTGTTTTATACTGTTCACGTCTTATCTTTTATTTTACATTCCTAACTCGACCCTCTTTCACTAAATACAGGAGGCATCACTTTTACATTTTCAAGTATAACAGGAAAGAACAGAGCAAGAAATCCACCACACAAGTCAACCTTGATAACAAGTTGTTTCATCAACCAGCCACCAATGCTTAATTTCAATACCCGTACATACAAATAACGAATAAGCACAGTTGCATGTCCTTTAGATGTGGAAAGAATCAACGAATTGTGGCCCAACACATTCAAAAGCACAACTCCATTCCAAAGGAAGCTGTTTTTTTTCTGAGAGTAATAAATAGAATAAGATACTGATTTTTGAATTATTATTCTACATGTTCGGTTAAACGAACAAGATGGGCCATTAAAACAGTACTTTTGTGCCAAAAGTAAAAGACCGTTTCAAAAAAAACTTTATATCAAAGGAATATACACAAATGAATACAAGCACAAAACCAACAGAAAATCAATATGGACCATTTATCAAAATCATTTCATGCCAACCTAAATGAATTACGAATAAGAAAATCAATGCAAAATGCAATGCAGAAATTAACATCCTTCAAGAAATACAAAATTGAGGATTGCTATTATTTAAAAGCTTATGATGCTCCCAAATTTTATCGTAAAAATAATGGCCATCTAATTGGTTATATCTCCTGAACCAAGGGAAAAAAACTACTACTCCCTCCGTTCCCCATGTGTAGTTATGTTTCTCCAAAAAAAATTATCCCTTTGTGCTTAGTTTTTGGTTGCAACAAAAATGTGTGTCATACTTGTCCATATCAGTAAGGATATGGGAAGTAAAAATTATATAAATAGGCTCTTCATGAGGAGCAAAAAACCTTTAAAAAAAACTCTTAATGTGAACTGAAAGGATAGCCACGTGTTAGGGGGGAGGGAGGATGGGAAAATCAAATTGTGGAAGGCCACAAGGACTCCAACAG
>JAULKJ010033039.1:0-17158 GCA_032355405.1 Rubia balearica
GATCCCGACTTTCCACTAGCTACTTAATTATAGTTAGTAAGCAAAAGGGCTTAAAAATATCATCTTTGAGAGGTACGGCGATGACCTCCCAAAGATGTAAACCCTTAAGTAATAGGAGGAACATCTTACGAACTCGAAACGTACTCTGTATTTTACAAAAAGCTTTAAATCTTGTCCAAACCCTCATTCCATACGATTTTCAAAAACCCTCACTCCATTCCACTCTCCGAGATATGATTGCCTTCTAATACAAAGATACCTACATTCGTTGCTAATTTTCAAATGGCAAGGGGAGGTTAATTACGCATTCCTCGCTCCTCATCAGCGGGCAACAATCTCTGGTATCACAATGTCAAGTTTGTTTCTATGAATGCTCAAAAGAGGTATGAAGTTTTACGTTCGAAATGGAAATTGATTGATTTTTATGTTGTAGGCTTCAACGAGGTTATGCGAATAGGTTTAGCCAATCCCTTAGAAAAGTTAAGGGACCAACATGTTGAGAATTTTATTGCTTTCACCGAACCCACCTATTTTGATCTAGTTTGTCAATTCTATAGTAATCTACATAAGCTTGCAAATGAGGCTTACTCCACTGGGGGGATTGATATTACAATTGATCAATGGATTTTGAATGAAACCCTTGAGTGCCAGTATAGGAACCCACAGAGCGTATTCCCGGAAGACATAGAGGGTTTGTTGGAAGATTGCTATTATAGGGGAAATGGACACTACTTGTTGATTACCCATATGTAGACCCTATCCAATGTAGTGTGAGGTATTTCCAACGGAACCCGTCGGATTCGGGTAAGCCGGATAATTTTTATCTTCTAACTTTGTCAAACAACAATCGCATTGTCTATGAAATGATTACGAGATGTTTAGTTCCATCCTCTAGACACATCACCGAGCCCAACTATGCCACCCTTATGATGTTCTATTTCATAGCAAAGGGTAGGAAGAGCAACCTCGAGGCGGCGATCTTTAAACACATGCTTTGGGTTGCGACTTCAATAAGTGTGGTGACGAGCCTCCCATATAGGAGTTTAATCACCCTCATATTGAGGAATGTTGAGTGGTTTCAAATTGGCGGTGAAGAGAAACCACTAAAGTTTTTTTGACAATACATATTTGAAAACAGATGGTGGATCTTGGTTGATAATAAGTGGTGCAATAAACCCCAACATGGTGGGGAGTCGAGGAAGAGGCCGAGAGTTGAACAAGGATAGTGAAATTCATTTATATTTTATTACGTATATTGTCATACACACTACTGCAGGGACCCTCCTGTGGCACAGGTCACCGGGTTCTCTGGCACCGGTATTTTGGGCCCCCAGTTAACTGGTGCCTAAGTGGGGTGGTGCTGAAACGTAGTTACTATGGCACCGGTAAACAAAACCGGTGCTAGTACTGTAGACTCAGCAATGGTATATTGTACCGATGATTTACATATAATTTCAGCACCGGTATATTAGATGTTGGTGCTGTTTGTTGAATCATTTCTAGGTACATTGACAATGATCACCGATTCATTCCTAGCTCCGATTTAGAAAATAAACGGGTGCCTGAAAGTGGACAGGTTACATAGCTCAACACCGGTATGTCATTGATTTACCGATGCTTGGGCTTTGGAGGATGTATGTTTATAGCACCGGTGCCTTTATTTTAAACTCCGGTGCTTGCTATTTTCAATTTCCTCTTTTAATTTATCTAGGCCCAACCTCAATAAAAAAAACTGGGGGAAAATCATAGAAAGTTAGAAGAGACAAGAACACGGAATGTAAAACTTAAATTGATGCTAAGCAAGGAATCTTGAAACAGTAAAAATCTAAACAAGTGGAAAAAAGGAATTCATTCATATGATAACTTTAGAAGAAAAAAAGTAAATATATCCGAAATTAAATACATGTGGAAATACACAAGGTCCATATAAGTCTTGAATCGTTTGGCAGACACGTTCACCCAAGATTCACACCATGTGTTCGCGACGTTTGTTATCTCCTAGCCATTGTACGCTCCTCTTGTCGGGGGAACTATCTATTATGTACGAAATAACTCAATGATTAATTACATGAAAGTAATCAATAAGCAAAAATAAGAAACGTTAAATTTTAAATATGTCAACCAATCTCCAGAATATCTGTTAAGCACTAGTTCTTCCATGAATAGGAGACCAACTAAAAATGATTCCCATCCACTATTAAGTGAATTTTCGGCACTAATGCAATTGAAGGTGATGCCTTCAAGTGAAGTATCAAATAGTGGAAAATGAGGCGTCGTCAATTTTAAATTAAAATATGAGATGCCTTCAAATTCGAAATAGTGTAATGGGTTGGCATGCAATACCCTCTAACTAATGCCTTTTTCATTTAATTTTGTGCACAGTTATTATTTGTTGAAGAACACAATATAAAATGTCAAATTTATGTAGTATTTAAGCACCAAGGAAAAATGGTGTGTATAACCATGTTTTAACAATGTATTTAACATTATGTTTTAATATTTAAAACACCATATTAAACATTTAATGTTAAACACACCATGTTTACTTGGTGCTCATATACGGCAAAATCTCCACATTATAAATGAAAGAGTTTTGCAAATTATACTACCCTTTCTATAATGGAAGAAGCATTAATTTGTGAGAGGGCACTGCATGAATGTTAGCAACCAATGCACCACAGAAAAACCTAAAATTCATCTTAAACTAAGCATAAACATCAACTTGAAATTATCAAAACAAGCAAAAGGGGCCTAAAAACCTTAATCTACTTCATCCTAAAGTCAACGCTCCAAACAGCCATCAATCACAGTGAAAGCACAGTATGCACCGCCTTAATAAAAAATAATACACTTTAACAATAAACCTTTTTTCCCTAAAACTTGTGTACTCAATATATATATACAATATGATAGAATCCATTACCACGAAACACATACACTATCATCAACATTGACGTTGCTATTTTTTAGGCAATTTAGAGTATATCATAAACAATATCCCACAACCAAGTATATCTCATTCATATATAGTTCAAACATAATATAACAAACTATATAAAAACTCACAAAATCATAAATGAACAAAAAGAACAAAATCTCACACAAACACCCATGGAGATTAGAGAACAAAAATATGTAGTAGTGAACATAAATACGAAATTCATAAAATGAACAAAATCTCACACTGGCACCCACGCAAAGAGGAAGTTACATGTCGGGAATGGTGGTCACCGTGGTTGGCGGCATCGTCGGCGGCTGTTCATCGTCGGTGAGGCGCTTCAAGAATGGTCGGCATCAGGTCATCTTCTATGAGGGCTAGGTCGTTGATATTGACGTCATTGTCATCATCGAGGAGGATTTTGCGGTGGGTTAGAGGGGGATAGGTGGTGGAGGAGGAGGGAGAGGATGGAAATGAGGTAGAGGGAGAATTATGGGAGGCTAATGAGGGTGGCTTAAATTTAGAGTTTAAAATTAAGTTTATATAGGAAAATTTTTAATGGTTGAGATTCAATCAAATAAATAAATCAATGGTGTAGATGAAACCTAATTGGGTTTTTTATTTCTTTTAAACCGGTTCCGAGTGGGTATGGAGCAGCTCCTTGACGCTGCTACATGTTTTTTTCAACCATAGAGTAAACTGGCGAAATATTCTCTAAGTCATGAGCTCCGGTTGAAAAACCGGTGTTATTTTGAATAAACTAGTGCCAATAAAGTATTAAAACTGCGTGGAGCTGCTTAATCCCGATAGGGATTATATATACAACACTGATTTATTATGCCGATGCCAGGGATTGAGAAACCGGTGCCTATATTATTACTGTTGGGCTGAAAACTTTTCAACCCAATCAGTATTGGGCGGGAAATGAATTTTTGTGCTAGCACCGGTAGGAAAAAAGATGCCAAAATGGAATTGACAAAAATTTAGATTTCCCGCCCACTTATTGACCATAATTTTTTAATTTTCCAACCCTTAAAACCCTTAGCACCGGTACTTCAGTACACCTAATTGGTGCTCAATTTCATTTTTACTATTTTGCAATATTTTATTTAAGTCCCTCTGTCGAGGGAAAGTTTTTTCCATTATTTTAAATATTCAATTGGACTAAAAATTAATCCATTAAACATTCAATAGAGCTCGTGTTTGGAAATTGTGTCCGATGGATACCCAAAAAACCTCCGATCAGAACTTTGTTGAAATAGCACTGTTGCCCCAATCTAAATTACACCTTCATTTTTGTAGCCAGATAACCCCATATTGTGTATTCTTGGTTATTATATGTTTTAAAATAGAATGTCATGTTTTAATAGAATTTGGTAAAGTGCTAGTACATGCCTTAGAGTATCTTTCTGTAGATAACTTAGAAGTTAGGAAGTCCAAACAAGAACTTTACTTTGGGAGTTATTTCCACCAAATATTTGATATTTTTTTATTCTTTCTAGAAATTGACATTAGGGTCCCATAATTTACGATTGCATCCGAGCCGACATTAGGGTCCCGTAATGTACTATTGCATCCAAGCGGAATTGAATTTGGACCTCCGAGTGATGTTTTTTCCTTTTGCACTTAGGTTCCTCCAAGAATCTTGGAATTGGCGGAACTCGAAATTGGCAATTCAATAGTGCAATTGAGTAAATGGAACATCCTTAAAACTGCAACATTTTCAGAAATTGCAGTGTTGCCCAAAACAAAGTTTCACGTTAAGCATTGATTTGAAACACTTGATTTTTGTTTTTATATCCTAAATTAATTAATTCTAAATAATGGAATTTTTTATTGTATAAATTATAAAGGAATAATGGAATTTTACAATGGAATTTTTGGATTGTATAATAATGTCCTAGAATAAATTGTGAAAAATATTTTGTAAATGTTAACGAAAACTCTATATTTTTTACCACCATAAATCTAATTTAAAAACATGATAATTATCGAAATAGTGGATAACAATTATATTTTGTATGGAAAATAACATAGAATTGTGCAAAATAACATAGAATTTGTGAAAATTAAAACCATAGTATCATGACAATGAGGATCGAAATTCACGAATAATATCCAGCAAAGGTCTATTCATCCAACATCTATGCATCTTTTGAGCTGGTCCCATGTTGCTCTGCCCATCGCCTATGCCTGGAAATGTAGGGAAAGGTCCAACTTCTTTCATGGCATTTGAGACCTGTTATTGAAAAACCTTACCCATGTGATTGCACTAGGTGCTTTAATATTGTGATTCCTTCAGGACACTTTGTACACCCACCTCCAATGTCGTGACTCTAGATTCCAAAGAAGGACCCACATTGTCCTATGAATTTTTGAAGAAAGAATCCACTGTAATCTTACCCATTGGTTGCTTGTATATGTCGTGGGAATAGTGAGGCACCCCGTGTTTTGTGCACAATTAACTGATGAGGCTGCAGAAACCATAACCTGATTTCTCTACACCCTATCTCAAAGTATTCACCATCCACCTACCTACATTCCATCATAGTTTCTTTTTAATGGAGTACAGATATGTCAGTCTCATGCTGTGAACCTCAGTGTTCACTATGAAGGGGTCAATTTTGGATGCTACGAATAAGTACATCAATTCTTCTCGGGTTTGAAGTGCTTCTTCAGAATATTCTCCCAACCCGATTTTATAAAAGAATCGACATCCGTTGTCGGCCTAGTTACCATCCTCAAGATCTCCTATTCTGTGGCTTCGTCAAAATTCTAACCCGCATTGGTCTTGAACTGGAATGCAATTAATTCATCCTGCTCGGGAGGAACAGTTTCCAACCCGTACAAATCCTTTATGGATTCATCCGTCATAGGAACTATTTTCCCATGACATAACGTTGCATACCACTTTACAAAACACCAAATATTAGCACATAACTCACTCATTATGCGCAGGTTGAACATTGGAGACGTTTCACACAATTTCTCCCACCCAAGTGCCCGGATATTTTCTTCAAAGGGTGGAGCTGCTTCGATTCCTCTCTCCGGCTAATGTCACAATTAACTTTGTCTGCTCTGAGATGAACCTCTTCTCTTTTATTGAATGTTGGATTGCATCTCTACAACGGAAAAGGATGCTTTGTGTGACCTCTTTAGTGGAGTTGTTGGTGCCATATCCTACAATCTCCACTCAGGCATTTAAACAAACAACTTCCAGGCATAAAAAAAACTATAGAATACTAGGTTTGATGAACATCAAGAAATGATTAATGGGAGCCAATAAAATTCAATCCATAGATACATGTAGTTATTACACATTAACGCTATGTACATGATTACAACATCAAACAAAGTAGTTAGGGAATGGGCCTGCATTAATTAGCCCACAAAGGTTTGAAATGGTAAGCATTGATACCATAATTATGGGATAGTAGCAAGATATTATGGGAGAAATATGTTACTAGGAATATACAGCATAAATACCAAGTGTGGATTCCCCGGGGTTAAGCTTCAGAGAGTTACCCCGGGGATTCCCCGGGGTTTGTAGGTTCTGAACCATGAGCTTGAATGATCGGTCCATTTGGTTTACAGACGTATCAATTGGAAAGAATGGTGGGACCGAGTGAGTCAAATTCAAGTTTCTTTGTTTATGTCTCTAACTACTCGAAGGAACGAGAGATTGATATTGAAAGAAATAGGAGACGGTGAAAACGTGCAATCGAGAAGGAGTGATATGGCCAATCCCCAAGAATCGTAAGGTGTCGAGCCTATAAAGTTCAAGCACCAGTGGTTGAGTAAGGAATGATGCATATCTCGGTTGCTGAGCAGGAAAGGATACAAGTTTTGAGTGGGCTTGATCCTCAAACTGTAAAGGTTTCTCCAGCAAATCTTGTCGGGCCATTGAGATGTCCGGGGTAACATGGAATAGGGAGTTGGGAATAAAAACCCTTTCCCAAGCATGCCGGCTGGTTCGCATAATGACAGAGATTGGTGGTTCACGGAGGTTTGTGGTGATTCTTATATTGAGGTGTATGAGTGAACTATTCAAGGGAATCAGAGCATGGAAATGATTGGATCGGAACAGGATTTGGCGCAGGTGGCTCATGCTTTGGCCGCAGCAGGATATCGAGTTACCCCCTATCTCGAGACCTATAGATACCTCGAGAGAGGTAGTGAAGTCGATTCAAACGACCCCAACTTTGGGGTTGGTATCTCAGCCCATGATAGCTTATCCCTACCTATGATATGTAGGAGAAGCATTCCAAGCACGGCCTCACCCTTCTTTTCTGGATTACTCACAGGGGGTGGGGTAGATGTTCCCATTAGCTCCTATAACCGTGACAATCCCTTTCCCAGGGCCCGAGTCCGAATATGGGATGATGACCTTTTTGGGGGCTTAAGGATATGGAAACATAGCAGCTAGTCAGGGACCTTACATCCCTTATGGGAAATTGCCGATCTATCCAGGAGGTATGCAGCCTTTGGTGAATTCTGGTTACATGGGTACTCAACCAATGAATCTAACGTAGTTTGGAGGAATTGAGCATGGGTTGAATCTGGTTGGCGGGCAACAAGGATTAACCTCGGATGCTGGAGACTCACTGAAAAAGAAGTTGGACAGGTTATTTGGTTTGATGGGTCAAGTAGCTGGATCGCCATCCAGTTCATTGATAACAGGGGTCCGATGACCAGTGGATGTAAAACCACTGGAAGGACTTCCTACGTATAGTGGGGAGACGGATCTTCGAGAGTTCATCCAGATGTTCTTGAGTGTGATGAACTCGAGAGATTTTGAGGAAAGGTTAATGTGTAAGCTGGTTGGGAGTTACCTTCGAGGGAAAGCTCAGGAGTGGTTTAATAAGCTACCCAGGAGTTTCTTTCACTCCTATAGAGATTTCAGTGGGGCTCTGTTGAGCCAATATTCCTAGAAAAAAAAGTTCACAAAAACTTGTTGGAGCTTTATCAGACAAATCAGAAGTTGGGAGAAAGTATGGAAGCCTTTTACCATAGATATGTGGATGACAGTTTTGGAGAAGTGGACACCACGGAGAATGAAGTGATTCAGGGATATTCGTTGGGGATGCAGGATTTGAAGTTGTACAAGAAATTGAGTACGAATACTCCTCGGACGTCGCAAAAGCTCCAAGAAGTAGTGGAGTAGTATTCGAGGGTACAGGAAGCTACGAAAAAGAAAAAAGAGAGTCTGGGGGAGAATTCAGGAAAGGGTAGTGATGCTCCGTGGAAGAAATCGACAGAGGTGGCCAGACCTAACTTCAAGATATATACACCTATGTTGCCGACGTCTATTGGGGGATCTCTAGCACAAATTCTGAGAATACATAGGGGGATATTTAACCAGCCCCGTCTAAGAAGAGCACGCTGAATGTCGTAAAGGCGAGAAAGGAACAAATTTATATTGCGATCATCATTGGGATTATGGTCATGATGCAAATTATTGTGCACAGTTGAGAATAAAGGTCAAAAGTTGTGAAAGAGAAGGGCGGTTTCGAGGCACCAAACCTTAAAATAATCAGGCAGGGCCTCCAAGGCCTAGGAATGATTGTAGAGATTGGCAACCATACAAGAGAAATAATTGAGGTAGAGAAGACAGGAGACCTCGAGATCAGGGAATACAAGGATAGGAAGGAAGAGAAGAACGACCACAAGACTAACGTGGGGCAATCAGGAAAATAGGAATGAGGATAACCCACCAATATGGAGAGTGATCAATGTGATTAATGGAATCGTAGGGGAAAAGTCCTCGAATACATTTATGAATGTAGAAGCACGAAAGGTTCCAGCAGGAGAGTTGCGCCATAAGAGGTTTCGATCGGATGAGACTGTAACATTTTTGGAGGCTGATGCAGTTCCAGATCAAAATCCACATGCAGATCCAATGGTGGTTTCGCGGTGATTGGGAACTCTTTGGTGAAAAGGATTTTCATTGATGATGGAAGTAAAATGGAGCTAATGTTTGTTGACTGCTTTAACGGGTGGACATAGGACGTGGTAATTTGAAAAAGTCAGCTTTGCCTCTTATCTGGCTTCACAGGGAACCCCATTTTTCCTTTGAGGGAGATAACTTTGTCCGTTCGAGTATCTGATGGTGATAGGGGAGTAACAATAGATTGTAACTTTGTAGTCATTGATGCCTACTCTCCCTACAATGTGATTCTTGGGAGGCCTTGGATGTTCCAGGCTCGAGCAGTATGGTCACCATACCATTTAATTATGAATTTTCCAACTAATTAGGGGATAACAACCATTCGAGGAGATGAAACAATAGCCAGAAATTGCAATCTCACAACACTCAGAGTAGTAAAAAAGCAGAGAAATGTGGCTTCAGCTCATTGATAAGGAAACTGGAATGTGTCTACAAAGAACTTTCAAATACTCAAATCGAACTGAATACAACTCAGAAAATGATTCTCAAAAAAGGATTCCAGTAAGGAAAATCATCAATTCAAAGAAATGTTAGAATTATGGGATAAGGGTGAACACTCTTCCTTTAAGGGTTTTCAAGAGGATTACAATGCCTAAAAGCATAATAGGGTATTGCCTCTCGAGGTTGTCGAAAGTTGAGATCCCGCCGAGCAGGACTATCAGGAGAGAGTACATCACATCAAAAGTCAATTCGGATCTTTAAAAAGATGTCTGACTAGTGCTAATGGACTCCGAATTCTTGAGGATCATCTCAACCTAAGTCGAACTGAAGTATACATATACCCATTCGAGATTGAGGAACTGTAGCGGTAGGAAAATGGATGCCTGGGGATATTCGAGAAGATTTAAGCAAACTATTAGGAGAATGTAGTGATTTTTTTTTCTCGGGAAACCTCTGACCTCACAGGAGTGCCCTCGAACCTGGAAGTGCCCAAGTTGAATATCAATCCATCAATTAAGCCAGTTAAGCAGAAGAGAAGGGTGTTTGCCCCTGAAAGAGCTGATGCTATTAAAGGGGAAGTTGAGAAGTTGCTAAAGGAAAGTATCATCGAGGATGTGTTTTACCGAGAGTGGATAGGCAATCAAGTTATGGTGCCAAAATAGGATGGTGCCTGGATAATGTGCATATATTTCACCGACTTGAACATGTGCTTCCCCAAGGATAATTATCCCTTACCACCGATTGATAAGTTTGTCGAAGCTATTGAGGGATACCAGGTGTTGGCTTTCTTTGATGCACATAAGGGGTACCACCAGATATTAATGGCAGAAGAAGACAAGGAGAAGACGCCGTTTATAACTGATATATGCACTTATTGTTATAATAAGATGCAATTTGGGTTCAAGGATACTAGGGAAACATATCAACGATTGGTGTATAAAATATTTAAAGAACATATTGTAAAGAATGTGGAGATTTATGTCGATGATATGGTTGTAAAGAGTGGGAGTTATAGGAAATTCTTGGCAGATTTGAAGGAAACTTTCAAAAGGCTTCGAGGGGAAAACTTGAAGTTAAGCCCCGCCAAGTATGTTATCTGTGTGGGAGATGGAAAGTTCCTGGGATTCATAGTATCTGAGAAGGTAATCAACGTCAACCCAAAAAAAGTCAAGGCTTTGATGAGAATGAGGAGTCCTCAGACATTGAAGGAGGTACAAAAGCTTACAGGGTCTCTGGTGGCCTTGAGTAGATTCCTCTCAAAGGGGTAGAAAAGCATCTCCCATTTTTCGATGTACTTCGAAGGGATAAGAAATTCGAGTGAACTGAGAAGTTTGAAGAAGTGTTTAAACAGTTAAAAGAGCATCTGCGAGTGCTACCTACCCTTATGAGTCTTGAGCAAGGTTAGATGTTGTTCTTGTAAATTTCTTCCTCGCCCCTGGTAATCAGTGTAGTGTTGGTCAAGGAGAAGAAAGGGCAGCAACATCCTATTTACTATGTGATTTGAGCCTTGCAAGGGCCAAAGACGAGGTATACAGCTCTCGAGAGGTTGATTCTAGCTTTAGTTCATGCAGCACGGAGGCTGCGTCCTTACTTTCAGGGGCATACAATAATATTTCTCACCAACTACCCCATCGGATAGATCTTGTTAAAACCAAAGGCTTCCGAGAGGATGATAAAATGGGTCATGGAATTAGGAGAACATGATAACCAATACCAACCCAGAGCTGCTATCAAGGGCCAGGTATTGGCATATTTTATAGTTGAAACCTCAGAGCCTATCAATCTTGAAGAAAGAAGCTCGAGATAAAGATATTTGAAGAAAAGGGATTTGGAAGTTGTATGTAGATGGTTCATTGCATTTGGAGGGGAGGCGGGACTTGAGTGCTAATTACTAGTCCTGATGGTAAAGACCACCCGTATGCATTGCACTTTGCATTCAAGGCCACGAATAATGAAGCTAAGCATGAAGCCTTGATAAACGGGATTACGATTGGTTAATGAGTTGAAAGTGGAGGATATGGAAATTTATAACGATTCTCAAATAGTGGTTCATCAAGTGAATAGGGAATATGACGTCAGAGAGTGCAATCTGCAGAGGTATTAGGATGTAGTCAAGCACAATCTGCAGAGGTACTGATGTCGAGAGAAGAAAATCATAAGGCAGATTCCTTGAGTAAGCTTTCTTCTTCAGACTTAAGAGTTCTACCTCAAAGACAGTTGCTAATGGAAACCTTGGACAAAATACGTTTCGAGGAGCCATTGATGATGGTGATCGGGGAGGAGAAAAATTAGATGACCGATATAGTTAGCTACCTTCGAGAAGGGATTTTTCCTGAAAATGAGGCTAAAACAAAGAAAATAAGACTAAAGGCACAGAGGTATCTGCTGCAAGATTGACTTCTATACCAAAGGGGACATTTCCAACCTTTTCTTCGGTGTGTCGCCCCTTATGAAGCTGACTATTTGATAAGGAAGGTTCATGAAGGTATATGTGACAGCCATCAGGGGGCTCGATTAGTGGCATGGAGGCTCATTTGAGCAGGGTATTATTGGCCAATGATGTTTGATGAGGCAAATTGGTACGTCAAGGCCTATCACTAATGTCAGAAACATGCTTCTATAATTCACATTCACCAACAAAAGATAACGAACATCCATAGTTCGTGGTCGTTCGATATGTGGGGATTGATCTGGTAGGACCTTTCCCGGAAGCTCCAGGGAAGTTCAAGTATCTTATTGTGGCTATTGATTATTTTACAAAGTGGGTGAAACCTGAACCTCTGACAAACATAAAAGGGAAATCCGTGATTGCTTTTTTCTGGAAGAATCTAATATGCCGCTTTGGGATCCCGAGGATAATCATCACAGATAATGGGACACAGTTTGGCCAAGATCCATTCAAAAAGTGGTGTGAGGAGTACAAAATACAGCAAAAGGTAACATTAGTCTATCATCCACAAGCCAACGGTCAAGTAGAAGTAACCAATCGGACCATAGTAAACGGTATCACAGTTAGACTCGAAGGGGCTGAAGGAAGCTGGATACGCGAAATACCTAGTGTTTTGTAGGCATACCAGACAGTTGAATCTTCTGCCACTGTTGAAACCCCGTACAGCTTGGTATATGGCTCTGAAGCAGTAATTCCTATGGAAATTGGAGTTCTAAGTCCACAATTGATGGCATCTACGGAATAAATAGTTAATGAGGAAAATCGTGGTTTGGACCTCGACATGGTGAATGAGAGACGAAAATTGGCATCCCTACATGAGGCTAGGGTGAAAGAAAGAATCAAGCGCTATTATGATTGAAGAGTAAAGAAGGTATTATTTAGTCCAAGAGATTTGGTGATGAGGAAAAACCAGAATAGTCGCCAAGAGCCTGAAGGAAAATTAGCTGCCAAGTGGGAAGGCCCCTACAAGGTAGTTGAAGCATATCTGGGAGGTAACTTTGTCCTCAAATCCCTGAATGGGGTGAGGATGCCCAGAAGTTGGAACATCACCAATTTGAGGAAGTATTACCAGCTTTGAAAATAATAGCAATATGCTGATAAGGGTCGCTCTCAAACACACGAGTGATATGCTGATAAGCGATATTCAATAAAACAAGAGCGATATGTTGATAAGCGGCGCTCTCAAGCTCATGAGTGATATACCGATAAGCGACACTCTCACGAACATGGGTGATTTACTGATAAGCAGCACCCTTTGTAAAAAATTCTAGCTTTTGGGGGCTAATGATTGAGTGAAATACCGATAAGTGGCACTCGTTATGTAACATTACTCCCGTTTGGTGAATGAAATTAATGATGGAGAAGGCTAATAAGGTACTCTATTATACTCCAATTTTTGCAGTGCATCTGCTTAATGTTTTTGCTAATAAGCAACTTAATATATTTATTTTATTTACTATTAGATTACATGCAAGCTCAATGGGCCAGGTAACAAACGATTGCAGCTAATAATCAATATAATTTATCATAAGTATTCACAAAACTTACAAGTTGTACTATAAGTACATAACATTGATGCATCGAATAAGTTACAATTTGAAATTTTGGGAAATAATACAAAGAGAAGACCTATCGTTTTAACTTATTTGCCTATATTTCCCATCCTTACTTCAAGTTTTTCAACTTCTTCCATCTTAATACTGGAAGCACGTTGAAGCTCTTTCATCTGTTCTTCTTCAAGGTACTTAATGTTTAGAAGAGTCGTTGTCACCTCTATCATGCTTCATGGAGGTTTGTTTGTTCTTATTGCTCGAAGATCCACAACCTTTATTATCTTTCTTAGATCCCAATTTCTTTGAAGTTAAGGATCTTCAACAACTAGAGGGGGAGGATTACGGATCCCTAACTCTCGAATCCACTCCATGATAGCGTTGGAGTATATTTTTTCTTGGTCAGTCCCTATCTTTTCTACTTGATGGTCAACAAACCAATGATGGGAAACTCTAAGTAAAAATCTAGGGAAAATTTTATTATCTATGAGTTTGGGATTGGCAACCCCATGAAAACAATGAGCGAGCTCGAAGGCTCACATCAAGGAGGGTGACCTTCTCCTCCAATTCTTTGATCTACAACTCAAAGGATTTGATTTTTCTGAAAGTTGGGAATTTTTAGCAAGAACCGACTCAACCAGGGAAGGATCTTCTTTAGCAAACATACCTTTTTTGGCTAGAGCTCCTTCTAACCTTTCAATTTCACTCATAGTCATCCTATGAAGCTTTACTATCTCTTGGACATGTAATTTGTACTTGTATGCTTTAGTCTTACTTAGGTTGAGACGAGCCTCGAGAATTGGGAGTCTATTAGCATCAAGCATACATCTTTTTAAAGATCCAAAGTGACTGTTCATGCGATGTACTGTCTCTTGATAGTCCTGCTCGGCGGGATCACAACTTTCAATAACCTCGAGAGGCAACACCCTGGTATGCTTTTTCGCATTGTAATCCACTGGCAAACCCTTAAAGTAAGGGTGTTCACCCTTTTTCCATAGTTCTAACTCTTCTTTGAATCGATGATTTTCCTCACAAAGAGAATCCTTTTCTGAGTTGCACTTAGCAAGGTCTAGCATTGACTTTCTTAGATGCTCGCTAGTTTCATTCAACTCGATTTGAGTATTTGAAAGTTTTTTGTAGATGCATTCCAGTTACCTTATCAATGATTTACACTACGAAAAATGAATTTAAAAAGTAAGGAAACAATCAGTGAGCAGAATTTCTTGTTCATTAAAAAGAGAAGGAATTACACAAGGAGGCCCAAATAGGAAAATATTAAATTTGATCCCCTACCCTATTAGCACCCTCCTCGGAGGTAGGTTGAACCTTAGCCTCTTCAATCTTCTCCTCTATGCCTGGTTGTTGAACCACGCCAGTGGCCACCACTGCGGAGGTGAGAGCTCGGATGCCATCGACTATGTTTAGGAAATTGAAGAAGGCGAAACTCAGACCTCCCCTGACCGCTCTATCCCATTTGGAGTCGAGGACCTCCACAAGTTCAGGCATGATGAGATATTCCATGAACTTAGTATCCTCATTGGACAGATGAGAGCCTAGCCTTCGCTTCAATTCTCCCTCTCACAGATGGCTACATCCGAGCAGCTTAGACATCTCAAGGAGCTCAATGAAGATGTCGAACAGCTCCTTGCTATTCAACAGTTGTTCTTGGAAGGCCTCGAGGAGAAAAGCTTGTGCCTTAGGGTCTTCAGCCACCTTTACTCTCTATTCGACAGCTTCCTCCCTCAGGATAGCCTTCCGATTCTCAGTCTCGAGCCCAAGATTTTATTATTCTCATCCTCAAGTCCCTTCGCCAACTTAGAGATTTCAAGATCTTTCTCTTTAAGCCTTTTTCCATAAGGCTATAATCGGAGCCCACCACTTCCAAGATGGAAGATAATTTTTAGGCTACCTTGCCAACATGTTGAGATACCTGAAGCATAACAGAATGATCAAGGAGGTTAGTTTCAAGGATGAGAATAGAGGCAGAATTAAAGAAATATATATATGTTTACCTCAGGAAGCGAGCTAATGGGCTTGAAGACTTTCCCATCAATGAAAGGAATACTCGAGAAGGTTGTGAGTGTACTCGAGGATAGATTATTGGGGGTGTCCTGGTGAGAAACATGTGGAATCTGGTCACTGCTACTGTCTATTTTTTGCCGTTGGTTCCTCCTAGAAGAACCAGTATTCTCACCGGACATCTTCTCCTTAACGGGTTTCTTACCACCCACCTTTTTAGTGGTGGGTATCGGGTTCGAGGGGGTAGAGCCGCCCTTGTTACCATTATTCTTAGGCAGTAAAGTTGAACTGAGACCCACTGAGAAAAGAAAGAAAATGGAGTTAGAGCTAACGTGTAAATAAAATTATAATAAAAAGGAAAAAGTAATAAAATTTATTAACACCTTGGGAGATTTTCGAGGGTCTAAAATCACTAGGAGAATTATCGAGAGGGGGCTCATGAGATGGGTTCTCAGGGATTCTGTTTCTCTTCTTTCTCTTTTCTAATTGTCTTCGAGAGAGGGATCTTGTTGGTGGGATTGTTTTCTACCCTTCCATAACTTCTCACACATGAACTCTTCATAAATTTGGGGTGACCAGAAGAAACTGCCGATAGTATTATCACGGTTGGAAAGGGATTTATAATTCAGGGATGAAGCTAAAAGGCGTCTCCTATAACTCTCAAGGTCACTAGGGTAAGAGTACTTTCTCCCCTTCGAGGACTCGACCAGGTGGAAATTCCTCCCTTTCCCCCCGTGGGTTGGGGGGGAAACCCCAATCTCTCCGGTGATGGGAGACCTCCTCACGAAGGGTTTTCCCAGACCTGAAGGCCAAACACCCTCGAATCATTGAGGAGGTATATCTGTAATAGGCCAACCGTCCAGCCTGTAATTGGTAACCTAGCATGTCTTCCTCCATATCAGAATCGTATTGCGACCCACCAGAGTTTCTAACCTCAGAATCGGACTTCATTCTCTCTGATGAATTAATATTTTCCCCCTCTGGCCTAACATACCGGATGACCCCCTCTCAGCCGAACCCTTACCGAAAATAGACATCAATGAAACATGAAATAGAAGAAAGGAAAAGGGAAAAGGGAAAAAAGGGTGTCAGAACTTACTGGTTTCTGGGAAGAGATTGGTAGATGACGAAGAGAATGGCTGATGGAAGTTAGAAAGGACTTTGAAAAATAACTCCTTCGGTGAAATACATGCGAATAAAATGAAGGGAAGCTAAGAACAAAAGGTGATGGTTAAGAAGCCTGAAACGGCGGCAAAAGTAATCATTATCTCAAAAAATCAAAATTTTGAAATGACGTAAGAATATTTTTGTGCCTTTTTAGAGTCGGCTGGTCTTCTCGTGCCTAGGAGCAAGGGTGAAGGGCCACGCATGCCTTCTCATATTATGCTAAAATTTAAGAATAAGAAAACTAGATACCAACTCGAAGTCCCAGATGATGCTCGAAATGCCCTAACTCGAAAGTTGATTATCGACTCTATAAATTACAAACCTCAAATGTTTTCTTAAGAGGATGTCATCTCGAACACTGATTAATTGAGTCCATAAATCATTACCTCGAAGGTTTTTGATCTATCATCTCGAGACTCTGTATCCTCGAGTGGATATCTAGTTTTCTGGGGGGTTTTGATAAGGACCATGCCCAAGTTAGGGAATGGGCATATTAATTAGCCCACGCAGGTTTGAAACAATAAACATTGATACCATAATTTTGGGATAGTAGCAAGATATACTGAGAGATACTCCCTCTGTCCCAATTCAAGCTGCAATTTTACTATTTGACAAGTCAACACAGTCAAACTTTGACCACATATTTG
>JAULKJ010033142.1:0-17158 GCA_032355405.1 Rubia balearica
TAGTATCTTGATAATTCTTATTCGTAGCCATCAAGTTTTTTACTCCGTCTTCTAATTTGCGAATATGATACCTAACAACTTCAGACAAATTAATTCTCTGCCCACCGATACTTATAGATAGGTCCACACGACCAGTAGACTAATGAAATGATGATGAAAGGGCTTGAAGCTTGTCCTTGTATTCAGTACAAGCCTGTTCAAGCTGATGCACACATGAGTCAAGACGATTACAATCAGCACGAAGCTCTTCATTCTCACTATGAAGCTGAGTCTTTTTGGCAAACTGTCGTCAAATCTACTTTGCCACCCGGTCGCAGAAGAAGATAAAAGATAACACTCACTCTGCTTTTTTCTTCAATAGGTCGTCAATACGAGAGCACTGTTTATCAATGATCATGGTTTTTTTGATAAGCTTTGCTAGCTTTTCTTGAATCAAAATTCTTAGCATCCTCATGTTGACAAAACATTTGAACCATGCTCAGCTGGTGCTGAATAAGATTGTTCTGTTCAGCACAAAACTCTTTCAGTTCGTAGCCAGAATCTTGAGTATCCTTTAAAGTCTTCAACCATCCAAATTCAAGATCATGGATACAAATTAACATATACTTCAGGTAAATACCCAAACATGCTACCCATTCATAAACACGAAGAGGAAGATGGAGCGAAAACATATACACGCCTACATATTCAGGATCTACCAAACTAAGAACTATATTTTTTTCAAGCTACTCAATGTTATAGCCCGTAGGCATGAACTGGCTACACAGACAAGCCGAAGTAGGAGAAGATGATGAAGTAGGAATTTCCCACCCAATATATAATGGTGGAGATTCCAAATTGGTGAAATGATCAGTGGAAACAAGCTCAACATATGCTCTAAATAAAGACTGGGTTGCTTCGATCAACTTAATATGGCAAGGTGAAGGATGAGAGAAAAACCCAGAATGGTTACAAAAACGAGCACTAGATCCCAAATAGTTAATACTTTTCAAAAATTTATGATCAACCAAAATATCAAAGCCCTGCATGTGAATAAATGTGAGGAGAACTTGAAGCATGATTCAAAGTTAACCCATAGTAATACGAACATGCAAACATTCATCAAAATATTCTTATCAATTACAAATAAAAAATACTCCACTAACATTAGAAGGGGAACCAGGCGAAGTCTGAACAAGGGTAGCAGAATTATCCTTGCTTGCAAGTTGAGCGGAGACCTTAGTGCTTGCGTTAGCTTTGGCTTTCTCGATGGCTTCGACACCATCATGGGCTTCGTCATTCTTGATGGCTTTGACACCCTCATGGGCTTCGGCATTCTCAATGGCTTCGACACCCTCATGGACTTCAAAATTCTTGATGGCATTCGCGTTGGCATCAAAATCATTAGCAGCCTCAGAAGGCTGGGAACCAAATGGAAGATCTACAAAGTAATCAACCTCACACTTCTTTAACTCAGCCACAAAAGGCAGACAAAGCAGACTGGCGAGATGAGACAGCAGCGCAAACGAGTGACTGCTATCAGAAATTCTATGAATGAACCCTTTGTTAAGAATAGCTAATGGTTGCTCCAGCACCTTCTCTGTCTTAGCAAGTTTAGGCAAATTCTGAGCTTTCATAGTGGGGTTCAATCTTCGTAGCTTAGCCAGAGCCTCGCAGTACCCAAGGTTTAAAGCAGAAGTGGATACTTCTTCAAATAAATCATAAAAGACCTCGTCTTTACCAGCCGGTCAACAAAAAATCGAGGATATCCAGGCGAAGTAGGACCATTAGTCTGCATCTCCTCCAACTCAGACTGCAACCTCTCAGTTTCCTTCTCAGCAGCCGAACCACACTCCTCAGATGACTTCACAAGCTTTTTGGCAGCTACAACTGAAGCATTTAAAGAAATGCACTTTGCTTCAGCCACCTGCCATTTATCCAGGAACGAACCGTCCCCTTTAGCACACTCGCCAACTCGTTGGCTAACGAGCTATAGAATCTCACCAACCCAATTTTCAAAAGTATGCAAAAAATCATGGCAATTAGAGGTCATAATAAGGAAATATAGAATTAAACAACACATAAATACTTTAAAAACGCACCACAACTATTGTCTCATGGAGAGTTAGTTTGGATAGAGTAGCAGGAATATTTCCTTCCACTATTATGTCATGGCTTGGCAGTAGGGGCTTAGAGTGGGAATGGGTGATGTGCCTCTTTTCTTGAGGAGGCTCCGAAGTGTTGGAAGATCCACCAGTTCACTCCTTGTTCTTTCTTCTGTGAGAGTTGTCATAAGTGTTGCGAGCAACAATCACCCTACTTTCTTTAGCGATAGCCTAAAAGTTTGTAGTATGGAGCCAGCTTTGACCACCTTGTCCGATGAGGGAACAATGACTGTGTTTTCATTAATTTGAATAGCCATATCTTCGGGCAGTTCATCTTCGTCATCGGAGCAAAAAAAGTCTCTCAACGGGTCGCTTAGTTAAATCCATATCTGCAATTTAGTTTACAAAGTAAGTGAGATAAATAAATAGAATGAAAGTTGCAGGTGATAAATAAATAGAACAATGAAAAACAACAAATAGCGATGAGCAAACACCTTCGCTCAATGTATTAGCATTGAGAAGAAACTTCAATTGCTTGTTGAGTGCTAATACAACCTCGGGCTCATCATTAAGGCTAACCCCAGCCATAGGAATTTTTGATTTAGGAAAATTGCAGCTCCAAACTGGAAAGGATTGTTGGTTTCCATTACCAGGTTTCAGAAAGAAAAACTTTTTACGCCACACACCACAGTTATTAGGGAATCCACTGACGAACTCCACATTTGGAATGACCGGGTAAAGGGTGAATTCATTAGATGAATTTTTCACCTTGTGAAGCTGATAAAGACTACAGAATAGATCAATGAAAAAGGGAACTTGGGCCCCTTTGCACACACGGTAGAAGGAAACAAAAATTGAAATAGCTTTAGGGTCAAGCTGAGACAATGCGACCTGATAATGTGAAAGTAAGTTTAGAACATGCTGAGGTAAGGTAAAAATAAGTCCAAAATTAAGGTAATCTAATTAGCAACAGATAAAGCCAGGAGGAGGGGTGTGAACGCTTTTAGAAGGATCGGAAGCTATAATAATTCTTAATATTTTCCAGGAAGTGATGGGAGAGAATACTGCTAACGGTAGATGAACCGGCGGGATAGTCGGAACCCTCCCAAAATCAACACTATCAATAAGAACATATTTTACTGGACAATATTAGAGGTAGACATTGAAGCAGCGATAACTCCTAAGATCCAGAGGAAAACTAATCAATCACAGGGGAAAGAAGGGTATATTCTGACAAAAGTAGAAGAAAAAAACAGAGCATACGAAAAAGAAAAGCATAGAAGAAGAAAACCAATTTTAGAATCCCTAGACTAGGGTTCAAAACGAAAGCTACTCTAATAAAGACAATGTACAACCATGCGGTATCGCCATACAAAGAAGGAAGATCAAGAAAAGGAAAAATATGGTTTGATGAAGAGCTGCGAGGATCTGGAGCAATAAAAGAGAGAAGAAGAAGATAAAAATACAAATAGGTTAGGAAATTTAATTTATGAAACTAAAAAGGTAAGAGAAGTCAAATAGGACAAGGAAAGTACTGATTAATGTCTGTCAAAAAGCAGCTCACCTTTTTAGGAATACAAAAAGCCGGCGGAATACAGGTACACGCAATGCGCTAAATACTAACATAATCAAATCACCAAAATCGAAGCATTTATAAAGGGGAAGACACAAAGGCATCCGAAAGAATTATGGAACAATACAACGAATAAGGAGGAGGAAATTTTGTTTCAATGACGTAAATTCTCAAACGGCTAAGTTTGTTACAAGTATAGCGGTTAAGGAGAAATTGAAATTTGAAATTAAAACTTCAAAAGCAAAAAATGCAAATAGCATCGCATCACTAGCCAAGAAGAAAGCAACACTTTGTGAAGAAAATATTAGTTATATTGAAGGAGAAAATGTTGTTATAGCTTCAGGGGTTTGCGAAACAATAGTTCGCAAATATACTAAAAAATTAAAAGGTCATCGCTTCGTATTTACTAGTCTTCATGGCTGGGGGTGGGGGGCTTATAGTGTATACCTAGCCTATAATCTAGAGTTTGTTGGCTTTTAGGCCCAGCCAAATACTCAACCATGATGCCCAATGATCACATCACCAATGAACCAAGAAAGGTGGAGCCTTGTCTGAGACTCAGCCATGAACCGATAAAGGCAGAACCACACTCGAAGGTTGCGGTGCGATACTAAAATTAGTCAACCCAAAAGGAGGGGAGCACAAATACTCACTTCCTTTCGACTTTACGCTCATCAACATTGAAGCGAAATATGAGGCATTAATATGTGGCTTAGATCTTACAATAAGGATGAAGGTTAAAAGTGTTCTGAGCCGTAGCGATTGACAGATATTATTCCAACAAGTAAGAGGAGAATACAAAGTGTGGGAAGAATAGCTAATAAAATATTCAAGGAGAGTTTGTCAGCTCATCGCTCAACTCGAATACTTTGATATCCAACATGTGCCTAGAAGTGAAAATACAAAAGCACATGCCTTGAGTAGGCTAGCAACACTTGGGTTTGATTCATTTGTCTGACACAAAGATGTAAAACTGGAAGTCATTCCAGACAGATGTACAGAAAGAACAACTGTGTCAATGGTTCAAGCAAAAGAAGCAAACTAGATGACACCACTGATAGACTGCTTCATTAGGGGAAAGTTTCCAACTGATAAGGTACAAGACAGAAATTTTGAACTACGATCTCACAATTACATTTATGGAGGTGGATTCATGTACCAAAAAGGTTTCCAATCTCCATGGATAAAGTGTGTATGACCATTACATGAATGGCTATACGGAATGCATCAGGGATCTTAAAAAATTGCGAGGAATATAATTATGGCAGGATACTACTGTCCCATTAGGTTTAACAATGCATACAACTTCGTTCTTAAGTGCAGAAGTTGCCATATTAATGCCCTAATATTGCATAAATCGCAGGCTGGCTTAATGGAGTTTACGATGCATGGCCGTAATTGACCTAGTTAGACCTTTCCCAAAGGGTGCTGGCAGTGCAAGATTCCTGATTGTGGAAATTGACTACTTCACCAAGTGGGTGGAAGCAAAGATATTGGGAAGAGTAACAACAGAGGTAACAAGAAAGTTCATCTTGAAGAACATAGTTTGTCGCTTCAGGGTGCCACAGACTATCGTCAATGACAATAGCACATAATTCACTAGTGCAGTCTTTACCGAATGGTGCTCTAAGTTAGGGATTACACAGAAATTCACTTCTGTAGCCCACCCTTAAGAAAATGGACAGGTGGAAGTCGCTCGACAGGACTATAGTTCAGAGTATACAAAAAATATTGAAAGGGAAGCGAACTGGTTGTGAGGACGAAATACCCAATACCCTGTGGTCATATAGAACATATGTTCAAAAACCAACAGGAGAAACGCCATATAGTCAGGTATATGGTGATAAAGCAGTAATACCGGTGGAAATCAGGAACTCAAGTCTCTTAGTACAAGTATACAAGGAGGATGATAACCCCAAAAGGATGAGGTTGGAAATTGATGAACTTAAGGAAAAGAGGCAATAAGCAATGATCACGGAGGTGAAGTATAAGGAGAAGATTTCCAAGGCATACAACCAGAAGGTCAAACAAACACAATTCCAAGTTGGAGATCTTGTGTTGAGAAAGAACGAAGTAACTTTGGCAGAAGAAAAAGGAATGCTGAGCCCAAAATGGGAAGGTCCATACAAGATAGTGAAAAGCATCGATCGAACTGCTATGATCTAAGGAGATTGTATGGGAGCGGCATCCCCAACACTTGGAATGTGATCAACTTAAGTAAAATTTATATATAGATTTAATGTGGAATATAGGGAGTATCCAGATTGTATGGGAGCCATGAAATGATCATTGGTGATGTTCGCATTCTTGCTTTGTTTTAAAGGCGATATTATCCCTGCTATATATGATAAGTATCAAAACGCGTCTTTGGGGGAAAGATACTTTTCATGTCCTTCACTTACAATTTATAAATAATAACTAAGGCACATAGCAAACAATTGAGCATGGCCAATTGCGAAGGAATAACTTACAACCTTCCCATTTTGGAAGCTCTAGATCTTGTAACTTCGCAGATACTTTGCAAGCTATAGATCTTCACTAATCTAAACAAGGAATACCCAAAGGATTGTTATCTTAGCGTAACATTGATTAGCTAGTCAAAGGGATTGTACGAAGTCCTAGCCTTTTTGGATGCATATAAAGGATACCACCAAATATTGATGAATCCTGAGGATGTAGAGATGACGGTGTTCGTAACAAGCTTTGGAATTTTTTTAATTTGAAAATTCCATTTGGCCTTAAAATGCAGGAGCAACATATCAGAGAGTGATCGACAGTGCATTTCACAATCAAATAGGATGTGGAAGCATATGTTAATGACATAGTTGTCATGAGTTGAAAGATTAGGAGTTTCGAAGAGGAGTTGAAAAAGACATTGGATACACTAAGTGAGATAGGAATGAGGCTTAATCCTAAGAAATGCATAATTGGAGTAGGCGCAGGGAAAATCTTAGGATATAAGGGATCCTCAAGGGGAATCGAGGCCCCAGATAAAATACAAGCTATAGTTGATTTCCTCTACCACGAATAGTTAAGGAAGTACAAATAGTGTATCCACTCTTCGAAGCCTTGAAGAAGGTAATCAAGTTTAGCTGGAACGAAGAAAGTAAAAAAGGCATATAATTCCTTGAAGAAACATGTTCAGGCATTGCCTATATTGAATTCACCAATCCTGGGAGAAAACTCAAATCTTTACTTGGCAGTTTCAAAGAACGCAGTCAGCTCAGTTCTAGTACGGCAAGAAGGCCAAACATATATACCGGTATACTACATTTGTAAAATACTGCAAAGTGCAGAGAGAGCGTACATGCCAGTCAAGAGGTTAGTTCTAGTTTTGGTGTACTCAGCAAGAAGGTTGCGAACCTATTTCCACAGTCATGGTATAGTCATCTATACTGATCACCCAGTCAAAGACATCCTCAGCAAGCCTCAAGCATCCGGTAGAATGACTAAGTGGGCTCTTGAGTTGGGGCAATATGAAATCCAGTTCCAACCATGAACTGTAATCAAGGCACATGCCTTAGTGGACTTCATTGCAGAGATGACAAGGGAAGATGCACAAGACATGAAGGTACAGCAGAAGGTACAGCAGAATCATTGAATCAACAAAGAGAAATCCAAGTGGGTGGATGTCACGTGGAAACTGTTTGTGGATGGAGCATCAAACAAAGAAGGTTGTTGTGCGAGACTAATATTAGTCAACCTATAAAGAGGGGAGCACAAATACTCACTTCCTTTCTACTTTCCACTCACCAACATTGAAGCAAAATATTAGGCATTAATATGTGGCTTAGACCTTACAATAAGGATGAAGGTTAAAAATTTCCAGAGCTTTAGCAATTGACAGATAATAGTCCAGCAACTAAGAAGAGAAAAAGAAAGTGTGGTAAGAATAACTGATAAAATATTCAAGGAGAGTTCGTCAGTTCATCGCTCAACTCGAACACTTTGATATCCAACATGTGCCAAGAAGTGAAAATATAAAAGCACATGCCTTCAGTAGGTTAGCAACAGTTGGGTTTGATTCATTGGTGGGACACAAAGATGTAAAAGTGGAAGTCATTCCAGACAGAAGTACAGAAATAAGCATTGTTTCAACGGTTCAAACGGAAGAAGCAAACAAGATGACACTGCTGATAGACTGCTTCGTAAGGAAAAAGTCTCCAACAGACAAGGTACAAGCCAGAAAGTTGGAACTACGATCTCACAATAACGTTTATGAAAGTGGAGTCTTGTACACAAAAGGTTTCCTATCTCCGTGGATAAAGTGTGTAGGACCATTACACCAGAAAAGATCTGGATAGAAGTACACGAAGGGCTACACGAAAAGCATTGGGGATCTCAAAAAATTGCGAAAAAGATAATTCAAGTAGGATAATGCAGGTCAACTTTGTTCAACGATGCAAACAAATTTGTGCTTAACTGCAGAAGTTGCCAGATTAAAGCCCAAATATCGCATAAACCGAAGGCTAACTTAACAGGATTTTATGGAGCATAGCCGTAATTGACCTAGTTAGATCTTTCCCAAAGGGTGCTGGCAGTGCAAGATACCTGATTGTGGTAATTAACTACTTCACCAAATGGGTGGAAGAAAATTCATTGGGAAGAGTAACAACAGAGGTAACAAGAAAGTTCATCATGAAGAACATAGTTTTTTCCCTCAGGGTCTCACAAACTATCGTCACGGACAATGACACGTAATCCACAAGGGGTGTCTTTACCAAATGGTGCTCAAAATTAGGGATTACACTGAAATGCCCACCCATAAGAAAATGGACAGGTGGAAGTCACCCGACGGGACTATAGTTCAGGATATACAAAAAAGATTGGAAGGGAAGCGAAATGGTTGTGTGGACGAAATACCCAATACCTTGTGGTCATATAGAAAAAATGTTCGACAACTAATAGGCGAAATGCCATATCGTCTGGTCTATGGTCATGAAGGAGTAATACCGGAACTCAAATCTCCGAGTACAAGTATACAAGGAGGATGATAACCCCAAAATGATGAGGTTGGACATTGAGAACTTAAGGAAAAGAGACAATAAGCAAAGATCATGCTGGTGAAGTACAAGGAGAAGATGGCCAAGGTATACAACCAGAAGGTCAAACAAATGCAATTCCAAGTTGGATATCTTGTGTTGAGAAAGAATGAAGCAATTTTGGCAAAAGAAAAAGGAATGCAATGGGGATGATAGCCCCAAAATAATCGAAACAAGCTTACTGAAGCTGATGTACGTATGAGTCAAGACGATTGCACTCAGCACAAAGCTCTTCATTCTCAATACGAAGTAGAGTGTTTTTGGAAAATTGTTCATCAAATCTACTTTGTCACCCAGCTGAAGAAGAAACATAGTGATCACAATCGCTCTGATTTTTCTTCAATAGGATCGTCAATGCAAAAACACTGCTTATCAATGATTAGAATCTTTTAATGAGCTTCGCTAGCCTTGCTTGAAGAAAATATTTTAGCATCCGCATGCTGACGAAGCATTCTGACCATGTTCAGCTGTTGGCACTGGATGAGATTGTATGGTTTATCACAAACCTCTTTCAGTTCACGAACAGGACCTTGAGTATCTTTTAAAGTCTTCGTCCATCCAACTTCAAGATCATGGATACTGAGCAACATATTCTTCAAGTGAATACTCAAACATACTGTCCATTTATAAACACGCGAGAAATATTGAACGGACGTATATACACACCAACAGATTAAAGATAAACTAAGCTATGAACTATATCCTTGTCAAAAGATTAAACATTGTAGCCCTCAGGTACAAACTTGCTACAGAGGCAGGTTGCAGAAAGAGTTAGAGAGGATGAAGAGGAAGGAAGTTTCCAATCAAGGCATAATGTAATGGATTCTAGATTGGAAATGTTATTAACAGAAATAAGCTCGAAATATTCCTCGGACAAATACTGGCTAGCTTTACCAGCTCAATAGGACAAAATGAAGGATATGACATATAACCAGGATGATCATAAAAATGAACGTTCGATCCCAATGGTCTAGATGTTTCAAAAATTTATGATCAACCAAAATATCAAAGCCCTGCATGTCAATAAATACAATGAGAACATGCAAAATTATAGGCACTATCTAAGGTTAATACTCATAGCAATACAAACTGTACAAACATACATCAAAATATTCTCATCTATCAAATGTGAGCAACGATCTCCCTACCTTCTTTAGTTGTAGCCTCAGTAGTTTGTAGCTGGGAGCCAGCTTCAACCATATTTTCTGAGGAAGAAACACTTGAAGTGTTTTCAATGGTTTGAATAACCATATCTTCTGGTTGTTCATCTTCATAATCGGAGAAAAAAGCTCTCTCAACGGGTCGGTTGGTTAAATCCATATCTCCAATTCAGCATACAAAATAAGTCAAACGAGTACAAAGAGATAACAAGACAAGGAAAACAACAGGAGATAAATAAATAAAACAAGGAAAAATTAAAAAAATAGTGATGAGCAAACACCTTCGCTCACAGTGTTAGCATTGCGAAGGACCATCAAATGTTTGCTGAGTGTTAATACAACCTCTGACTACGCATTAAGGCGAACCCCAGACTTAGAAAGTTCTGATTTAGGAACATGATAGTTTCAAAATGGAAAATAATGTTGATTTCCATTACCAGGTTTCATAAAGAAAAACCTTTACGCCACACATCAAAGTTATTTGGGAATCCACTGACGAATTCGACAGTTGGAATGACTGGGTAAATGGTGAATTCATTAGATGACTTTTTCTCCTTGTGAAGCTGATAAAGACTACAGAATAAAACAATGAAAAAAGGAAATTGGGCCGCTTCGCACACATGATAGAAGGAAACAAAAATTGAAATAGTTTTTGGGTCAAGCTGAGACAATGCGACCTGATAATGTGAGAGTAAGCTTAGAACATGCTGAGGTAAGGTAAAAATAAGTTCAAAATTAAGGTAATCTAATTAGCAACAGATAAAGCCAGAATGAGGGGTGCGAACACTTTTGGAAGGCTTAGAAGCTATAATAATTCATAAGATTTTCTAGGAAGTGATCGGAGAGAATATTGCTAATGGTAGATTAACCGGCGGGATGGTCGGAACCCTCCCCAGAACCAACATTGTCAACAAGAACATCTTGTATTGAAGGTTCGGCAATATTAAAGGTAGACATTGAAGCAGTGAGAAATCCTAAGATCCAGAGGAAAACTAATCAATTAGAAGTTACAGGGGAAAGAAGGGTATATTCTGACAAAAGTAGAAGAAAAACACAAAGCATACGTAGAAGAAAAGCATAGAAGAAGAAAACCAATTTTAGAATCCCTAGACTAGGGTTCAAAACGAAAGCTACCCTAATAAAGACAATGCACAAACACGATATCGCCCTACATAGAAGGAAGATCAAGAAAAGGAAAACATTGGTTTGAAGAAGAGCCGCGAGGATCTGGAGCAATAAAAAAGAGAAGAAGAAGATAAAGAATACAAATGAGTTAGGAAATTTAATTTACGAAACTAAAAAGGTAAGAGAAGTCAAATAGGATAAGGAAAGTACTGATTAATTTCTGTCAAAATGCAGCTCACCTTTTTAGGAATACAAGAAGCCGGCGGAATATAGGTACACGCAATGTGCTGAGTACTAACATAATCAAATCACCAAAATCAAAAAATTTATAAAGGGGAAGACACAAAGGCAGTCGAAAGAATTTTGGAACAATGCAGTGAATGAGGAGGAGGAAATTTTGGTTCAATGATGCAAAATCTCAAACGACTAAGTTAGTTACAAGTATAGCGGATAAGCAGAAATTTAAATTTGAAATTCAAACTTCAAAAGCAAAAAATGCAAATAGCATCTCGAGAAACACTTCGTGAAAAAAAATATTAGTTATAATGAAGGCAAAAATGTTTTTATAGCTTCAGGGGTTTGCGAAACAATAGTTCGCAAATATACTAAAAAAAATAAAAGGCCATCGCTTCGTATTTACTAGTCTTCATGGCTAGGGGTGGGGGGCTTATGGTGTATACCTAGCCTATAATCTGGAGTTTGCTAGCTTTTAGGCCCAGCCAAATACTCAACCGTGATGCCCAAAGATCACATCACCAACAAACCAAGAAATGTGGAGCCTTGTATAAGACTCAGCCACGAACTGATCAAGGCGGAACCACGCTTGGAGGTTTAACCATGAACTGAGATTTTAGGAACCATGATGCAACCCATGATTTTAGATACTCACAATCCGGAACCACGATTGCAAACATCTATAATTTCAAGGAGATTAGCAATGAAAAAGGTAAGTGAGACTAAACTGAGGAATTCTAATTCTCTAAGGAAAAGACTAACTTGATCGCCGGAGTATTTTCCCCGGAGTCACTTCCGGGATCCGTATTTCAGGAAGAGATACTTAACGGTGAATGACAAATGCTTTTCTTGGTTGGATTACCGCATCACTAATTCCATGTTCTTGAATTTTCATGCCAACGAGCTAAGAAATTGTATACTTTCCTAACACCCTAACACTTAATCATACAAACACTTCCTATTTTCAAACAACCCATAGCATAAAAGAAGTAAGCATACACATCAAGAAAACAATAAATGCTAAGTAATAAATGCTTCAAGAAATAGTGAAATAGAGGTTCTCACTACATGGGTTTGGAAGTTTCAATCAATTGCTCTCAAGTGATGAACTTATCTACTACAATCCATACTAATAATCAAAGATGAACTAAACATAATCCAAAGTAAAATAATATGAAAAAGAAGGAGAAACTAAAGTTTCAAAAGGTAAAAAGTCGGGAAGAAGCTGTTGAAGAGAGATAGTACAAGAAAAAGAACAAAAATTCTGGCAATATATCTGTCGAGGCTTGCGACACATTTGTCGCAACTCGCAGAAGTTAGATACAGCATCTTCGCTTCTTTCTTCTTGTTATCTCATGACTTCCTCTTCACTTCACTTCTCTTCAAGTCTTCATGTCTTCAATTTTCAAGGGCCGATCCTCGAGGCCTTCATTGTCTTCATCTCGATATAATTTACTCGTCACAAAAACTTCCCTAGAAATTAACTCTTCTAAGAGAATTTTGAGGCAAAATAAAAGATATAGATAACAAAAGTGCACAAAAGTGAGTACAAAATGTCATAAAATAACCATATAAAATGGACAAATCATTGAGCATCAGTGTTATCGACTTGTAAACGATGTAGCATATAAGCATTTCAGTTCAGTGTAAATTTATAAATGCGACCTCGTTCCTACATCAGTCTATAGTTTGGTTTAGTATACAATTTAGCAACGCCGTGGGTACACGTAAACCAAGCCACTGATTTGGACCGATATGTATCTGCGACGTACGGTCTACGTCGCACCGTGCATTTCCAAGTCCATTTTTCCCAAAACACTTTCTTTTTTTATCCAGAACTAATGGCTGGCAAAGGATCCTCAAGTCGCCCCTTTTTTCCAAGTCTTTTACCATTTCACAAATATATTTACTAATACATTTTCACAATTTACCATAATTAATATTTCTTTGTTTTCATGCAGTTCTCCCCACAAAAGAGCAACCCAGGGCCTCATGTGTTCGACCTTGAACATCATACAATGATTGCTGATAGCCCAAAGTTTTGCTGCACTCTGGAAATCAAGAATTTGGGAAAATCCCAACTTTGGTAAGGAATTTTAAATTAATATTAATTTTTGTTAATTGCACACACACATATATATATATATATATCTAATCAATTTGTTTGTGATTTAGTACATCCTGTGGGAAATTGTACCACTCCTGCTGACTTAGAATACCCTCGTTGTGCTAAGGTGCTACAGAACATAGTGACGTATGAACTACTTAGTGGGTAGGAAGATCAAGACCTTGTCCCCAAAGGATTTTGGCGAGTTCCTTTCTGGAAACCGCCTACGCATCGGAGACACCTGTTCTTTGAGGTGATAGAAGCAGGAGGGTTAATCGTCTTCAAGATCATCATAATTTGAGCTGATAGAGTCTATTGTAATTTCTTTTATATTGAAATTGTAAGACGATTCTTATTCTAATTTATGTACTATTTGTAAGGGTATTTTCATGACTTTTCTAATAATTAAGTACCTTAATTAAACATTATATAATTGATTGTTGTGGTTTTCCCTTTTATTCCACCATTTTCAATCGAAACGTAACCGAACTAACCTGCTTAAATGTTTAAATAATACTTCCTCATTTTCCAAAGTCCATTTTTCTACTTTAACCTATCTATTACATATCAGCAACATCGGTTGTCAATCGCATAACATGTCGATGGAAACGATATAAAATGCGATCTTGGATGGCCTTTTAGAACTACATATGCGACTTTGCACGCAATTTGATAACATTATTTAATCCATTTTTTGACCATTTACTTTGGTTAATAAAATAACCGAGGTAAAAAACATATTGTGTACCTCATTTTTTTAACTGAGGTAAAAAATATTATTTACTTCAAAAAAATAACCGAGGTAAAAGGGGCAAAGTAATAGGTTCAGTTTCTTGTAGTGCAAGGTCAAATTAACCCCGCGATGTGAGGTCAAGGGAGTTACGGTTACTATGTTCAGGGATCTATGCCTCTCATGTATATGGGGAATACTGGGTTGGGACCCTATCTGGGGTACATGATATCTCAACCAATGTATGCCTTTACTTATAGGGAAGTTTCTCGAGGTTTCTATCAAAGCAGAGATCTTTCGTCTAGAGGAGAAGTAAGAGAAGCTTTAGGGAGAGAGTTGGACAAGTTGATAGGGTCAACAAGACAGGTTGTAGGATCTCCCTTTAGCCTGTTGATAACCACGGTTCAATGGCCAGTTGACACAAAGCCGCCAGAGGGGCTCCCAACCTATGGAGGAGATTCGGATCCACGGGATTTTATCTAAACTTTTCTCAGTTTGTTGAATTCTCATAATTTGTTAATGAAGAAATTTGTTGAACTTGTTGTCCTTGATACTTTCCATAAGACCTCTCCAAGACATACAAGAAGCCATTATAAGGTCAGGTAGGTAGGCTTCATCCGTACCTCCTCTGACAATCAAATTAGACCGAAGCTTCCTGTTTTGTATTGGAAACACGTTTGGAAACAAGGAATAAGAGACCTTACCTTTTTTGTATGTTCTCGGCATTGATATATGGTCTTTGGTGGGTGATAGGGACAGGTCACGTCACATCTGTTATTCCCGTTGCAACTTGTCCTTTCCGTGTGGAATTTGGGTCATTCACTACTTCTGGGCCCGTGTTGTCAATGTGGACTTTCAGGCCCCTATCTTATCAGGTCCCCCAGCCCAAGGCCTTGCTACTAATAGGTGAAGGGCGTAGGGTTGAGCTCACTATAGGGCTTGAAGTTCTCATCCCAGTTCGCGACCCAATGCTAGTGAAATCTTTCACGTTTTTGCGAGGTAAAATTTGATCTTACCTTTTTCAAAAAGTGGTAAGTCTCAGAATTTGTGGGGTAGCATTCTGAATAGTTGCTTTTCTTGTAATAATTACCTCTATGCATTCGTTATCCCAATGCTTAGTGTGTCGGTTGCCTTAAAATTCGCTCCTTTTTATGCAGCTTTTAATCCTTTTGGCGTCTTTTCTGATTCTGATGCACCTCTTGGGCTTGTTGCTCTTCTCTGCTATTTAAAATCCTTGTTTTTGCCTTCATTTATTTTTCACCCTTTTCCTTCATCTCTTTTCTGCATTTAGTCTTCCCGTTCTATCAGGTACCTCCTTACTCTTATTCTCCATTAGCTCTCTCTCTCTATCCATCTCTCTTTTCCTTTAATTACGATTTGTATCGTGGGTGACTCAAAGAAGAAATATCTCTGTGATGTGATATACGGGGAGATTTACTACCTCTGTCGCCTGTGTAAGATGATGTTTTCTAACCATGGCATTGAGTTTGGTGAATTGAGCGACCGTATAGTCCTCCCGGGGAAGAGGGAAACGATTTTAGATGCCCCCCCACACATGATTGTCGTATATATAGAAACCATAGCTTGTTTTGGCCTACATTTTCCCTTGTCTACCTTCTTCCAATCTGTTTTAGGTTACTATGAGCTTACCCTTACCGACCCCCCTCTCAATGCCTGAGAATCCTTTTGGGTTTTAAGTTGTTTTGCTTGGGGTTAGGTTTCACTCCCACCATCCCCTTGTTTAGGGTTTTATGTCATCCTGCACGAACCCCCCTAGTTGGATGCATTTGAAATTCCGGCAGGGTGGTCCCAACCTGATAACCCACCTTCCAATCCTAGTTGAGTGGGAAAAGGAAGTTTATTTTTGTCGATAGGGATTTGGTTCTAGGGAGGGAAGCCCATGCAGGAGCTTTTCTGGCTAGCCCCGCCAAGACACGGGATGTGTGTTCTAGTGCTAGGGAGATAACCTCACTTAGTTAGTTTTCCTCCTTGTTGGGAGAATTCTGTGTAAGATCTTTTTTAGCCCTTCGAGATTTTATCTTGTGCGCTGTTGGTCTCCCTATCTCCATATTGGCGTGGTTTCTTTGGGTGGCTTTGGTGACCTCCAGGGTATATGACCTTCTTTATTTACCTGTTTTTCTTAATTTTGACACTCAGTTTCGATTTCAAGCTACTAACCTTTCTTGTGTATTTCTTATTTCTAGAGATGTCTATCGCTAGCCTGATTAGAGACCTCTCACATCTGTCACAATGCGATAAGCTGTCAGGTCACCACCACTTGCACACTGATGACACTAATGGGAAGGTGAATTGTCTCCACCACACCATCGCCATCTCCAACAGCTCCGAGCCTTCAGACCCTGCTTCTGAAGATGCTGACAGAATGGTTGGCAAGCGTGGTCGCACCCTTGTATAAATAAATTGGACCCTACCCTGGAAGTGGTCCCCAATACTCTTCCTCCCTCCATGGCTGGCCTACCTCCTGTGATTCCTTCTCGTAAGGTTTCCATTTTTCTGACTCCTGCAACCCGCTCTTAGGCCCGACCCGTACAAGTCGTTGGTTTGACTCCTCCTGAGGCCTTCAACTCTAATGTTGTCGCAGCTCCTGGGATAGTTCGTGGTCTGCTGGCCCACACTGAGTACTTGTCTAGAGTATTTCCCTTTGAGCACCATAATTCCTGGTTTACTAACCGTGCCTTGAACGTTGCCTCCTCTGTTGACATTGCTAATCGCAACGATGCTGCCACTATTGAGCTTTGTCATTTAGTTATTTTCATCTAATCCCATTTTTTATTTTTTATCTGTGATCTTCCTTTATTTACCTATTTCTCTTTTTTTTCCTTAGCGTCCTTTTTCCGCCTTTATTGTACAACTGGAGATAGGCGAAGTTCAAAGCATCTGGCTATTTCTCAGGGAGAAGTGGACAAGCTTCGGCAAAGTGACAAGGAACTTTCCGTGGACTCCCAGTGCAGTGGCGGAACCAGGAGCTCAGGTAAGGGGAGGCTGGAAAGGAGAGTAAAAAAATTTTTGCACGCTTAATACCACATAATTATAGCGAACAAGGATTACATAATAAGATTTTTACAAGTACGACCATCAAGAT
>JAULKJ010033558.1:0-17142 GCA_032355405.1 Rubia balearica
CTGTCCCAGCTCAAATTGCAAGGAATTTTTTTCACGGTCTCCAACACACACGTTTGACCATTAATATATTTAACTACGTATTATATCAGTAAACAAAAAGTTACTTTTTAGAAACTAGTTGTTATGACGAATCCAACGATATCATTTACAACAATATTATTATTTATATATCTATTCAAATATTTAGTCAAAGTTTTCTTAGTTTGACTGAATTTTTAATTCCTTGCAATTTGAGCTGAGACAAAGGGAGTACCTAAAATACCACTTTTCAACCTTTGTCCCCCGCTTTTCAACCTCCGCCCCCCACTTTTCAGCATTTGTCCCTCACTTTCATCCTTTGTCCCCCACTTTCATCCTTTGTCCCCCACTTTCTTAATCTTTGTGCCATTTTCATCTCGGAACATCATTGTGGGGGCGGAGTAGTATGTAATTAGGACATTACAAAGCGACCCAATATACAAAAGAATTGAGACATTTATAAGCGTCATAATAGATACTCCCCCTGTCCCACAAAAAATGACACACTTTCTATTTTAGTCCATCACACGAGTAATGACATGTTTTGTTTCTTTCCAAATTTAGCAAACTTTGAAGGCTCAAGATTGCCCAAATTTTTTAACCAAATTCACCAATTAATCCAACACCTCCAAACATGTGGGCCACCATAACTCCTAAAACTTTGATCCAAAAGCACTTAGGTCATTTCTAGTGGGACGGAGGGAGTATATATTATGACACTTAAAAATTAAATGTCCCAATATATATAGATACTAGGACATTTATAAGCATTCTAATATAATAGGATACATAGAAGCAACTCTATATCTTACTACAAGGTCGCTTAATTTAGCGACCCGTGATCTACAGGGACTAGTGATAATGGGCCGTTTAAGGAACCCTTTTAAAAACATCATATCAATAGAAGCGTCCCAATAGAGACCTGCTGGGATACATTTTAGCGTCTCAATAGCCTGTTTGTGTTGTAGTGAAAGTAAGTGTGCCACAAATAGAGAAACAGAGAGAGTATATTTTCTAATTAATAGTCGCTCCGTCCATCGTTATTCGATACACTTTTCGATCAATCTTCTCCAGTCACGTTTGATTATAAATTTCAAATAATATAGAAGTATTAATATTATCGTGTGAGATATTGTTATATTTTTTGTACTTTCTTAGTATTAAAATTTTACATGTCATTAATATAAGTACATAAAAAAGTTATTAGTGCTTAAACATGCCTTGAGAAATTAGATGAAAAGTGTCCCAAACATAACTGAATGAATTGTTCTTACATAGTTTTATTTTAAAACTAATGAAAAATTCTAGTTCATAAATTTGTTTAGTTCTTGGTGATTTGACACGACGATGTGAATGATAACTAAGATGGTATTCTTTGGTCGTCATTCGTGAAGATGATCGCATTGACCGATCACTATTTCTGTTCTTCGATCTTTGAATGTCACGTTTAATAAATGCTACTGCTACATGTAGTTTGCTGAAATATTAATATCTCCAGCATTCTCTCTCCTATGTCTTCAATTCCTGAATGATTGTACCCACAGTAACTCCTTGTTTTTTTCCCAAAGGAAAAAAATAGCAACGATTGTCTTGTTCTCTTCTCATGCTAAACTTGAAAAATTCCATGCACAGAAGAAACTTGTCAAACTTTTGTTTACGAGTCTGTGTCGTGTAAGACCGTATTATGATAAGACTAAGAGTTAATTAAAGATTATAGAATCATAAAATAGGAAAAGATCAAATTTAAGGGTCATACTACAATTATTATTTTTTCAAGGTCATATTCAAAAGATATTTTAAGTTTAGGGGCTGAAGTGTGAATATACTACTGAAAAACAAGTATATAGACACCGGTGTATACTAGCACGGGTTGTCCAAAACCAGTGCTAGGAATATCATATACACCGATTATGGAAAAAATATTGATGCCTATGGATAATTTCAGCACTGGTTCTCTAATAAGCGGTGCCACATACCGGTACCTATAAAAAAATTGGGAACGGTCATTTTCCAACACGCGTTTAGAGGGAAATGCCTTAAACCGATGCTAATACCGGTGTCTATGTGTGGGAAAATTTTCTAGCACCTCATTAGGGAGCATATACCAGCGCTAGAGGTGCTCTATTTTTGCCTAGAACCGGTTGAACTATTCTAGACACCAATTCTAGGTAGCGTAACTCCATACTTAACCTTTTTTTAAACCCATTTGCTATCGGGTTTAAAAATTTAAATAAAATAGACATTAAAGCAGATGCGTAAGGCTGCCTTTGTTATGCATATGCACTAGTATGATCACCTGAGCACCGATTTTCCAACTGGTGCTCCATACTTGGTTTTCCCCCACTTGTTCTCGCATTTAAAAAAAGGCAAATAAAGCAACCTTACGCAACTGCCTTGTTTGGTCATAGGCACCGGTTAGAATACCTAGAATCGGTGGTTCTAATAGAACGTAAAACGCACAAATATGATGGCTGTGTGTATTGATATTCATAGTGAGTAGAAATGGTACAAAACAGACTCACACATGGACTATGATATATTCAAAATCAATCATAAAGGTATTATTTCCTTATCCTGCTTCTATTTCTTCTATAACTCTATAACCCCCTCAAGCGAAGCGTAGAATTTCTAGCAACGCAAAGCTTGGACAGTAAAAAAATCAAATTGAGGACGAGGTAAATCCTTTGTAAAAATGTCTGCAAGCTGAACTTCAGAAGAAACATGAGCAATTTTAAACTTGCCAGCAGACGCCATCTCATGCACTAAATGATAATCAATACCAATGTGCTCGGTTCTCTTATGTGAAACTGGATTCCGAGCCAGAAAAAAAGCACTACTATTATCACACAGCAACACAGGTGGCAAACGAATCGTTACATGTAAGTCCAAAGAATATTCATTAACCAAGCAGTATTGGCCATAGCATGATATTATGATTCCAAACTTGAACGAGAGACTATAGGTTGCTTCTTAGCACTCAAGACACAAGGTTACCGCAAAGTAAAATGACATAAGTAGCCTACGAGTCTCAATGCAACGAGTCCAAACAGCATCAGAATAGCCAAGTATTGGTAAAGCGAAGGTGTTTGCACGAAAAGACAGACCATAGTGAAGAGTACCATGAATAGAGTGCAAAATCCATGCAACAGCTTGAAAATGGTCATCAATAGGAGCCCGCATGTGATTGATAAATATTGAAAGACACCAATTAAAGACCAATAAATATTGAGATTACCAAACGGCTTACAAGAGGAGCTGAGCAACTGTGAAAAAGCCACAAAAGGTGTAGCGACAGGCGTAGAATCCTGCATTCCAGCGATTGTCAAAATGTCTTTGGCATATCTTTTCTGACCAAGAAATAAACCGTCTGTAGTAGAAACAACATCCAAGCCCAAAAAATACTGCAAGGTGCTGAGATCGGTGATTTTAAACTCCTTGTTCACACAACCAATGAACTTACGGATAAGAGAACCATCATTTGCCGTAAGTATAATTTCATCAACATAAACCAACAAATAAAGCAAAGAGGCACCATGAGAAAACACAAATTAAAAATGTCTGATGAGCTATTGGCAAACCTTAGACCAATCAGAAAGACCTAAATGTTGAAACCAAGAACGAGGAGCTGTTTCAACCCATAAATGGCCTTGAAAAAAAACATAGTCTTGTCACATAGGCTTGTGGCCAGTCTGTTTCTCCATGTAAACCAGAGAGTCAAGAACACGAGCATTTTTAACATATAACTGATGCAGTAACAATTTTCGTAAAATAGCTAAAGACAAAAAAGTGTGGACAATAGAGGCCTTGACAATAGGACTAAAGACGTGGTCATAGTCAAAACCTGGAAGTTGAGCAATAAGCCCGCTTGATGACGATTAGCTAGCCATTAACTTTATACTTCAAAAGAAACATCCACTTTGAGCCAACCACATTCGTATGTGGTAGCCGAGAAACCAAATATCAAGTCTTCTAAGTGCGAAGTGCCTCCATCTCGGAGTCTATTGCAGTAACCCATTCAGGGTCCTTAATAGCATACCGACAACTTTGCGGCTCAGACTAAACAAACAAAGCACTTAAAAGTCCGGAAATATCATAATCAGAAAAGTCCTTGTATCTGATGGAGCCTGTACGTAAATGTGTAGTCATTGGATGATGAGAGACTGGTTCATGAATCGAAGGTGACGCAAAACTGGAGCAACTAAGTCGGACGACGCTGCAGGAGGTGAGCTCGGTGACGTGGCTGAGTTGGGCTGAGTGGTCATCATTATAGGAGAGGCAGACTGCGATTGCTGAGCGGCTAGAAAAAAAGAAAAGGTCGACGATACTGGATGGGTTGCTGTTGACAAAGATAAAATCTGCGGCACGTGTTGTGGCTCGGTGCTGGCTGAGTTGTTTTCAGTGCGTGTACTTGACATGTGGAAGTATCGATCACAATCATTAAGAACAATGGAAGAATCAGCTGATGATGACGGTTTAAAAACTTCTGACGGCACTAATGAAAACTCTCAAAATGCAGAGCCATCAAGTGAAGGAAGTATAGTAGCAATACCTTCGCGAGAGTAGCTGGGAAGAAAAGCTCATCAAAGTGAGCATGGAGAGTAATATACTTCTTTTTCGAAACAGGATCAAGACATCGACACCCCTAGTACTGTGAATTGTAACCAAAAAGATGCATGGAGTGCGACAAGAGCATGCAGCGGTAGAGGCAGTGACGGAGAAAAAGAAGAGCTCAAAGTTGTTATAGGAGGAGCCGGTGTGGAGGACTTACTAGACGAGGAGGAAGTGCGGGTCACCAGACGAGGAGAGTTTTTTTTTATATCATGTGCATACTAGATGCTGATTGTGCAAAGAGGAGGATATAATTAGGGTTTGGGTGATCTAATTTGGGCAAAGTTGGGTTTAATGAATGAAATAAGTTCATCCAGGGTTTTAGAAGAAAACAAATCCGGAATCAATATTGAGTTTTGGGTTTTAATTTTTTTCTATTACTTTTGACTTTGATTTTTTTACTTTTAACTTTGATTTTCAAATAACTGAAGTAAAAAATAATTTTACTTGGGTTTTTCAACTTCTAACTTTGTTTATTTGATGATAAATGTAAAAAACATTTTCCACTTTGGTCATTTGAAAAACCGATGTCTTATAACTTTTGTCTTCAAATTTTTACTTTTAACTTCGTCGAGACCTGGTCGGAAAAAAATCGTTCGCGTCCTAAACGCGTGAGCATGGGGGGGGTTAATTTATGATCATTTTTATTGATATTTCATTAAGATTTTTTATGGGAGTTTAAGGGAACAAAAAATTTCACCACGTAGAATCAGGAGGATTTACATATTCTTTTTTTTAAATTAAATCATAATAAAATTTTGACCATCATTTTTGGAAAAGCGCTAGTATTTGGTCTATTGTAAATTGTAGATGATTAATTGGAAGTAATAAAGGTTAATCGGAATCACTTTGTGGAAGTGTTTGTGGGACCATACCCACTTCTTTTTACTCTTTGACATGGAAGTTCCATTGAGGATACCAATATTTCCGTCCGGTACGATTGGAATCGAATTTTGAGTAATGGGTGAACTTTTTTACCCTTTGCACTTAGATCCCTTCAAGAATGTGGGAGATATTGGAACACCAAAGTGGAGATACAAACATTCAACTCACCCTGACTTGGCCGTGACGTGTCGATTTAGGCCTAAACAGGTCAATGGAAGGGTCCGGAAAGTGAATGGTGATTACTTGCCTAATCTTTTTAGAAATTACATTGTGGCCCCACTCTTTTACAAATTTACCCTTCGCTTCAAATCTTTGAACCCGAATGGAAGGAAACTTGTATAATGTCAAGATAATGTGTATGGTAAAAAGGAACGCACGGGGAGGTAGTGTATTGGTATACACCTCCCTTAGTTCATACGAAGTAAAAAGTAAAGGATCATTCTGAGGCCAGCGAACCAAAGGAAGAACTATTAGCTGGAGAAGGAAGAGAAACTTGTTAGTAGTGGAACCTCGACTGTAGCTAGCCATCTTAAGAGAACCTAGAAGACGAGAAGTCTTTCACCTGTAACCTCTCCATTAAATCCATGATCTAAGAACATGGTCCACGATCCGCAAAAAATATAGTTGATCTATGAAGAAGAACTAGTAATGCATCTTTTCTAGAAATTACTTATACATAATTCATATACTGATTTAAGCATTGGAGAAAGATCTTGGGGATTTCCCAGGATCTTATTTTGTAGGTATCATGGAGCCGACATGGAACATTAGGTTGATCCCATGTGTTATGAATGTCCGAAGGAATTCCCCCATCACTGGCGCTCTCTGTGGGGACTCAATTTTTTCTTTTCAGGCCTTCAAATTTCCCAGAGGAGGACAAGTTCGATACCAAAAAGAGGGAGAATACTAAAATAGTATCTAGGTGAATGAACGAAAAATGACATGATAAGCATCCATAATTAACAAACAACGGTTAACCCCCACGAGATGCAAGGCTATTGGAACCAGCTGTAATAAAGCTTGAAGATATTATCAAGAACAAACTGGAAAGCCTCCCCCGAGGTGGATTTTTTTAGCTTCCATACCTTTACAAATGACCAATAAAGGTATGTGTATATTTAATTTTTAAAGCACAAGTATGATGCTTTCGATAAGTTTAAGGAATACAAAATTGAAGTGGAGAAATAACTTGTCAAAAGTATTAAAATATTTTAATCTGATCGAGGTGGAGAATACTTTAGACTAGAATTTCATAGTTATCTTAAAGAGAATGAGATTAGTCCACAATGGACTCCTCCTTACACACCAAAATTGAGTGGTTTGTCTGAGAAGAGGAATTGTACCTCACTAGATATGATTCAATCCATAATTTTGGGGACATGCATTGGAAACTGCCTCTTGTTTACTTAACCGAATTCCATCTAAAAGTGTTGAGACCAGTCCATATAAAATATGGCATAGTTGAAAACCAAATCTATCTCGAATGAAAGTTTGGGGTTGTCTCGCATTTGTGAAAAAAGATATTACTAGACAAACTTGGGGCTAGATCTAATATATGTTTGCTTGTAAGCTATCCTAAAGAGACTTTTAGATATTACTTTTACAATCTGAGTGAGCAAAACATGCTTGTCTCAAAGCACGATTTTTTCTAGAAAAAGAGTGCTTAATTTTTGGTAAAATCAAGTGGGAGTAATGTAGTACTTGAGGGGTTTCAAGTACATTTAATGAGATAGAAATGTAAAAAACTCCAGCCACATAATGATGTGGAACCAAATGAAGTTCCAAGTACACTATTGGAACAACAGAATTTTGGATCACATGATGATGTGGTGCATGATCTAGTTCCAAATACACAAGTTACTACAAATAGTGGTAGAGTGATTCATGCTCCATTAAGGTACGGTGATATATTTACCATAGATGATGGTAATAAACCTACTACTTATCGGGAACTCTTACAAGAAAAGGACTCTGAGTAGTGGCTAGAAGCCATGAAATGGATTCCATGAATAAAAATAATGTTTGGACCTTGTTAAATTCACCCGATGGGGTAAAACCTATTGGATTCAATTTAATTTTCAAGAAAAAGAAGGATGTGGATGACAATGTGTCTACTAATAAGGCATGAATGATGACAAAAGGGTTTTTTTTCGCAATAATATGGTATTGATTATGATGAAACCTTCTCACCAGTTGCTATGATTAAATCCATTTGGAGTTACTTGTTATTGCAACATACCATGGATGACATCAGGTAAATAGATGTAAAGATTGTTTTCCTTAATGATTTTTTGGAAGAAGATGTGGATATGATACAACCTGAAGGATTTTCGTCTGATGAGTTTCATAAAATATGTCTGTTGAAAATGTCTACATATGGACAAAATCAAGCCTCTCGTAGTTAGATTTTCTGATTCGATGAAATAATAATAAAAAGTTTGGTTTCATTCAAGGAAAAAAGGAATATGGTGTGTACAGTTAGGGGTGAGAGTGAAATTTTTTTATTGGTATTGTATGCTGATGACATACCGTTGATGGAAAACAGTGCGCCTATGCTTGAATTCATTAAGGTGTACTTGTACACGAAATTTTCCATAGGATATGTGGGAGATGTAGCCTATATTCTTGTAGTAAGAATAGATCGTGATAGAACCAAAAGGTTTTTAAGGATTATCTCAATCTTAGTATATCGATAAATTGCTAAAGCGTTTCAGCATAGACCCGTCAAAGAAAGGTTTCTTTCCTATATGCATGGGATACACTTTTCAAATATTGTGAATCCCAAGATTAATTCAAAGATTCATTGCATGCAGACCATTTCTTATGCGTCTCCTATAGGTTCTAAATTTTTTTTCATGCATTGCTTGAGACCCAACATCTCTTATGCTATAAGTGTTAAAAGCAAATATCAAGGTGATCCCGGTAAAGTCATTGGAAAGCCGTCAAGAATATTCTTAAATACTTGCGAAGGAATTCAGAATTATTCTTGATTTATGGTGGTTCAGAGTTAGAAATACGTGGTTATGCAGATGCTATCTTTCATACAGACATTGATGATTACAAATTGCAGGTTGGTTGCGTGTTCACTCTCAATAGTGGTGTCGTTAGCTGGGAAAAGCTCCAATCAGCCCACACTCGTTGATTCTACAATGGAGGTTGAATATTGCCGCTTCTGAAGCAGCTAAGGAAACTGTAGGGATCAAGAAGTTCTTAACACTGCTACGTGTGGTTCCCTCCATTGTTAATCCTGTCTAGTTATGTTGTGATAACAATGAAGCCATTGTTAATGTAAGGGAGCCTAGATCTCATCAAAGATCAATACACATCATGAGACATTACCAACTTATTAATTGGTAGACTTGAGATCACGATAGATAAAATTTTCACTAATGATGATATAACTAATCTATTAACAAAACCATTGTCCCAGCAAAATCATCATCAACCATATGTTTTTATTATGATTAAATGTGGACGAAAATCAATTTATTTTTGTTACATTTACAATTTTTCATATGACACTATTTATCATTTATTCATAATGCTTATATTTGCATTTAATTTATCATAAAATGCCAAAATAAATTTTATATGAAAGAAATTATAAGTAGTGTGATGATAAGTTTCTTTACAAATTTATATATTATTTTAAATCATCCCTAGTCATAGTACTAACAAGATGGGACATTGTAATACAATTAGACTAGCACATTTTATGTTTTCTTCCTAATGTGGAAAATAGTTGAACCATCAACTATTATGTTGAGCCTCAAAATCAAATGCATGGATGCTTATTTGGGAACAAATTCATTGGACTGGCCCGTCTTAAGATTTTTTGTTGGGTGATCTATTCGAGTACCAACGAAATTAATTAATAGTATAATTTATCCTTGAACTTGAGATCATAAGAATATGTAGAGTGTGAATAATTATATTTGTTTCTCTTCTAGCCTTTGACCTTAGTTGGTTACTTTATTTTAAGAGTTTAGTATAATAATAAGCATGAATGGATAGTTTATGATTAATAAAGGATTCAACACTTATAATAGTAAGAAGTAAATATCTTAGTTGGGCCACTTGTTAAATGGTTTGAAAAGTTTTGCGCAAATTGAAAACAAATTTAGAAAGTGTTCTAAATTCGATTCAAATCAGCCATATTTTAGAAACAAGAAAAGAGATAATTGGTTCATTCAAAACAAGCACTTATTATTTTGAAATGATTGAGGTTTGGTGAAAATATATTAATATAAATTTTATAATTCATAAATGTTGTGACTAGTATAGATAGATTTTAATATAGATTGTGATATTAATATAGATTTTACTTAGAGGCCAATATTGATCTATAAATATAGATTTATAATTCATAAATGACATGACTAGTTGTCTTTAGGTCAAATGGGAGTTTACTTGTTTTATGTCCTAAAGTCAATTAGTATAGAGTTATAAAATAGTTTTTTACCAATGTGAATTGCAATCCAAAGAGATCACATTCAATTTGAATGTTTATCAGATTAAATAGGTTGGAATGATTTTTTATGATTAAAGTAATTTTTAAGGGTTGGAGAATATATATGCAATAAATCTAGGGTTTTTCCATATTGAAAAATCCTACGTATGGTAGCTTATTTATATCCATTCCTGTATTCAGAAATAGACACAACGCTTATATTTTGACCTAGTTGTCAAACGTAATACACACTGCTGCAGGCAACCCCCTATGGCACTGGTTGCTGGGGGTTCTGGCACCGGTATTTTTAGCCCCCAGTTGTCCGGTGCCTAAGTAGGGTGGTGTTGAAACCTATTTGCTATGGCACCGGTACCTAGAACTGGTGGTAAAAATTCTATAAACAAGCAACAATTTATGATGCCAGTGCTAACACTTTGTTTCTCAGCACCGGTTTATGAAACTGGTGCTTGAAATACTGTAGTGGTGCTTATCCCGCATAAATAACACCGGTATGAAAAAACCACTGCTTATAGAATAGGGCCAACATTAGTTCATTTATACCGGTGCCGTAAGAATTTTGCAATCTGCAAATTTATTTAGCACTGGTTCCCATATGGAAGCAGTGCTAGGGTTTTGATGTATTTTTGTATTCCAGCTTCTGCATGTGATATGGAAAAAGGTGCTTGGTCATTGCATGTTATGAATTTTCCAGCACCAGTATGAAATATGAACAATCAATGCTGATTTTATTTTTATTTTGCAATGCCCTATTTTAATTTTTACTGGTCCAACCAGATCGAAGCCCCGACAGTTATCAAAGAAGAAACTCCTAACAGCCAACCAAATATAATCCACAACATAATAAAGGAGTAACAATAAATGAAAAACTAAACATATGTGAATAAACATAATCCACGCACAACCAAATTATAGGAAAATTGTAAATTTTAATGAATTCCACTTTCTACACTTGACGATAATCATCGATGTCCATAGAAGTTTTTCAATCTTTGGAATATATGTCCACCTAAAACTGACACCATCTATTGGCTACAACGATATCTCTATTGCATTGTATGCTCCTTGTTTTGAGGGAAATAGTTGTTGCATTGAAAACAAGCCAATAATTAAGTACTTGAAAGTATTGAGTAAGAACAACAAATGATTAATTTGTAATATGTCGGCCGACCTGTAAAATATTTGTAGAGGTGATATTGAGCACAAACTCTTTCATGCAGAGAAGGACATAGTATCCGCATTCCCAACCACTCAATTGAGTTCGGTACTGCAAATGAAAAAATTGTGTTAAACGTAACTGTATTAAATAATGGTGGAAAAGAAAGGACTCTTGGATTGTTGGACTTATATCGATGTTAGTGATTTTCAATGTGTAATCAGGAGGGGCTTTCATCTTCATCTTCTGCCTTTGATATTCGCATGCAATCCTGTTAATGCTGAACTTGTAAATGTTAGTGAACTCACAATTGTAGACGTAAAAATCAACATTGATTAAAGGAATCAAAGTACCAGGAAATGATTTTGTTTTCATTAATGTTTTTGGCTTGATCCCTCCAATCATCGAGTCAAGGGTAAAAACATCCTCAGTACTAGGACGGATGAGTATTAAGTACCAATGATCGGTGTTTTCAAAAGAAAGTATCACATCAAACCTAATTTCAGTTGCTATAATTTTTTCCGGTTGAAATATTATTAAGTGCCACTTACATTTTAATACACGACACCACATAAACCTTGGCATTAGCAGTAAACATGGTCTTGAGAATGTATGCAGCACGACCTTTGACTTCCGCCTCCTTGATTTCCGCGACATAGCTTCCTGTACAACATGGAACAAATTGAATGCGACCATTGCTGGTCTCGAAGATCTGATTCCAGAGGTGCCTTGAAAAATAAATTTAGTTAATATTTGAAACTTATTGGGGCTTAAATAATTGCAAACATTGTGAAAAACTGAACCTCACCCCATCCAAACATCTATCATTGAGTTTGATAGCCAAACCATTCCTCTTTCGCTGCCAAACTTGTTCCCAAACTCCACCAAACATTCGACAAATAATGTTGTTCTATGCATTCTGCCGAAAGTTGATGGGCAAAACTCAGAAAATAAAGCCACACTTCTCGACAAATGCATGCTCTTAAGAATCTTGTTGTAGTAAGTGACGAACTTTCCCGTGTTGGGATATGCAATGAAAGGCCACTTTCTAACAATATGAAATTATGTAAATGCAAAAAAAATTAGGCAACTAGATTTTTTTTGAAATAAAGTACAAGTGACTGATATTACTGAGAAATACCTGTTTCAAATCCCTCTCATGTAAAAATTGTTGCCTCGAGGGACGGAAGGAGTTTGTCGATCCAGAATGTATAGGTGTCGATAGCTACTCATGTAATGTAATAAATTTGAATGATTAGTAAGGAAAAATTAGTTAATGTAAAAAATGTTGATGTTAGTTGATTTGATTACCTCATTATCGCTCACATTGAGACAATAAAACTCATCTGTCTGTGGCTTGCCCCCTTCAATGTCCTCTGTCTGGGAGTCAACTCTGAATGTGACCAAAGTCATCGGCTAGTCTACCACACTCCCCAAAGCGTCTCCCACATTATTAAATTGGTGGTTGGCAGACGGCAACCCAGCTCTTGGATGGTAGACTGGCTCACACAAGCGAACACGAGCTACTGGACCATGTGATTTCTCTGGATGCCTTGATTTTTGGAGCCAAGCTTGTGCAACCTTTATCCTCTCTACTTGAATTCGCTTGACGTACAAGGTGACCAACTCACCATCCTGTTAAAAATATCGATAGTATGGTTAGTTCATAACATTTTGCCTAAAATTGAATAGGAAAAATCCAAATGCTATGTACATTTTAAGTGTAATGCAAATTTACCTCCTCATCTTCTTCTCCGTCCCCGGAGGGATCTTGGCTCGAACCGTTGAGACCGGTGGATATACCTCTAAACATAGCATTCTCGATGAAGCTTTTCGGGTCTGCTAGGATTTCGAGAATATTTACTCCCCCAGACATAGCTATGGACTTCACGAACTACTCGAGGTACGGGACCATCACCTTCACAACCGGCTGATCAACGGAAGGTTTTTTGGCTGCCTTCTTCTGGGTTGAGAAGCTGCTGCCACACTTGCTTCTTGATATTCATGGGATAGAAACAATTGCTAGAAGTTGGGATTGGGTACCTCTATATACCAACCCTGGTGATCCTTCTTCCCATACTCTCTTATCAAAATGTCCTCCCCGGGCCCAACTCTAGAGTTCCCTTCTCTTTTTCCTCATTCATCCTCAACGGAGATGCATATGATCGTGTTGGTATTTAAAATTACAGTATATTTGTAATCAAAGAATTATTGAAGCATATACTTACAATGTCATCCATTATGGCCTTCACTTCGGGGGGTTGTGTAATCATTGTATTTTCCTTTGTTTGATTCCAAGTAGACCAGGGATCTGTTTGGTTTGAAATCCTTTGTTTTAATCTCCTCCTTGATCTCTTCTTTCGTGTATCCTGGTCCTCAACCCCTTCCTCTCTTTCTTCCCCAACTGCTCCACTAGCTTTTTCCTTGTCGCCCGGTTACCCTTTGGTCCGGTGTGGTGGACATACTTCTTCTCCTTTGATTGATCGCTTGCTTTTTTTTTTCTGAAAATAAAAGAAAATAAATAGTTATGAAGACAGTGTAATCATTGCTAAATATTGCTAAATATTTTGTATATGATGTTAGAACTGTACTTACAAGCATATCCTCTATTCTTTTGTGCTCCTCGAATTTCTTCCACTCCTCCTCATCCATAAACTAGTACTTGTCCCACAACTTGTATTTAGGCACTTTGTCCTCCGATAAAAACCGTATATACTTGTTTTCCACCTTGCTCTTCCAATTGTGATGTGTATCGCTAGCCTTTCCTACCACATTCTTTCGTAACCTCTTCCATTGGTCTTCAGTCAACTCTGTTTTGAACTTAAAACTTGCCTGTAATGGAAGATTACTTAGAATTAAGTTTAAGGTTCATGATTACAAAGTATAATTATTAACATGTAGGCATTGTCGAGCTAACTATTATGAAATAAGATGTTACCTTTATATCCTTCCATGCTTCACCTTCATCTTTTGGAACGTTCGGCCAATGTATCCACATACCAAATCTGACCCGCCTCTGAAATGCGAAATTGCAATATGCGGTCCAGGCACTCCAGCTTCTTACAAAAACTAACACACATTTTATTTCCTCGAAGGTGACGGGGATAGAGTCCCTTTCCTTGGATGAAATCACCGACTGACACGTAGCCGTCCCTCGTTCCCTTCACCAACTATCAATCTCAAATTTTTCAAACTCTTTCCTATTACACCTGCCTACTTTTGATACGTCATCATTCATTGGATTCCGAAGGGGGTTGTCCTCGCTGTCACCCTCGTTCTCTTTGGGAACTTCCCCCTTGGGAGCACCTATTTGTTCTGCTACATCTTCCTCAAATTGTATCTTAAGGGGTACAACCAGTGGAACCTCCTCTTTCTCTCTTTCGGAATTAATTTCTTCGTTTCCCATCGTCTTTTGTTTCGATGAAGGCATCTACATATGATTCGAAGTACAATCAAGATCCCAATATCGCAACACCAATCGACATCGCAACATAATATACCATCGGAAAAACAACATACCAATCAACATTGCAATGCAACAACATTGAAAATACTATGCCCCTATCATCACACCAATAAAATTGACGCAATAAAAGCATACCAATGAACATGGAAATACAATATAAGAATCAACATCGCAATAAAACCTAGCAATCTACATACTAAGAAGCATACCAGACAACATACCATTGAACAACACACATTTAAGAACATGCCATTGAACATCACACTTCAATATCACAAAAGCAAAGTGATATCTCACACATGTTTCCAAGAAAACTTAAACATCCAATGGTAAAAAAATGACTGCTAAACATCGCACCATAAATAACCAAACTAGAATTTACATGGAAAAAGTTTCACTGGAACATTTCATCTAACACATTTTATGTGATACAAATTTCACTCAATATCATGGAAGTTAGGGTTTGGCCACAACGAAAATTGAAGGAATCATTACGTACCCCTCAAGATTTTGGCCGAAATCCTTGTCAAGTTCACTTCACCCACGAGGAGTGGAAGATTTGTAGAATCATTTTTTCCAATACTAAAATGGGTTATCTTTTGGGTTCTTATATAATGTGTGCTTAAAGATGGAAGGGTGTGGTGGTCAATGGAGGAATTAATGGCGGAGAACGTGGTGAAACGATTGAATACTTGGGAGTAAAGAGAAATATGCGACGGTTATGGGAAAGAAGGTGATCGGTCTCCTTTTATACCTGTAAAATCAACATCGGTATGTTGCCCATGAAACCGGTGCTGAAAAATAATTTTAATCTTTCAGTGAAGTTCAATAAATTCAAAATATAAAGCACCGGTATATGAACCGGTGCCAAGGTACAACAAACAGAAGCTGAAAAAAGGTTAAGCAGCTGCATAAGGCTGCATAATTTTTTTTATAAACAACTCGAGAGCAATGTTTCAAAATTTATTCTATGTATACAACACCAGTTCATAAATGGGTGCCAAGATATAAAAAACTGGTGCTGAAAAATGGTATCGCAGCTTCGTAAGATTTCATAAAATAATTTATATAACCAACCTGAGAGCAATGTTTCAAAGTTAAATCTAAATATACAGTACCAATTTTTATATCGATGCCGAGAATTAAAAGACCGGTGCTAAGAACCGGTTAAGCAGTTGCATGAGGTTGCATAAAATATATTTTCCACCCAACCCGAGAGTGAAGTTTCAAAATTTATTCTAACTCTACAGCAACAGTTAAATAACATGTTCTGGAACAACATAACCAGTGTTGTAATATCCATACGCAAATGCTCTAGGCTGCTTAACTGTGACACCTTATGTGGAGTACTAATATTGTAGCACCGGTTTAAATTAACAAGTGCTGATGTAATTAATATCGGTGCTAGTTGGTGAATTTGGGCGGAATAAATTTTCAGCCTAACCCATTTTGCGGGAAAATTTATATTTTCATCTTAGCACCAGTTTGTAAACCCGTACTATACTAAATTTCATGAAAATTTGAATTTACCGCTAACTTTTTTTAATGAAAATATGCGAAATTCCATTCTTAGTCTGTTTTAGCACCGTTTCCGCAGTTGTACATACCGGTGCTAATAGAAATTCACACAATATTTAAGGAATTATGATATAGCCCAATTTATTGAGGGTAATGTTTTTTCCATCATCTTGAATAATCAATTGGACTTCAAAGTCTTCAATTAAAGCACTGATTGTCCCGTTTTACAAAATTGCGGGTCAAGCCGTATTGCTGGTCAGGGTGTGTTCGTTATTAACTATTAAAATATTACACTATTTCCCAATTTTGCATTACACCATTTCCCAATTTTGCATTACACCATCCTGTTACATTCAAATTATCCTCAAATTGGCTATTCTTGGGTTAGTATAAGGGTTTGAGTAGAAAACAATGTTTTCATGAAATGTAATAAAGCGTTAGTACATGTCTTAGAGTATCTTTCTCTTTATTACTTAGAAAGCTAGGAAGTGTAAACAAGAAGTATTGTTCGTTAGTTTTTGCCAAATTTTATTAAAATATTTTTAATATGGCCATGGGATGTACGTCATGGTTTTATAATGTGCCAATATATCCGATCTGATTGTCGTTTGGACCCACGAGTGAAGTTTTTGCCTTTTGCGTTTAGGTCTCTCCAAAAATCTTGGAATTGTCAAAAGGAAAAATTGGTAATTAGGTCCCTCCAACTCGTGTAAGGTTCACAAATGTAAAGCCCATGGGTTTCCCCGTAGGAACCCCGACACCATTATCAACCCACCGGCACTTGAAGACCATAACTTTGAACTCAACATAGTCTAACATCCAAATCTCCTCAATCATCCCATAAATGGCCATGACTGCTACTAGGGGTACTTATTGAGTCGAGCGTCTCGTGAGCAACTCGCACTCGACTCGGTCAAAACTCGGTCAAAGCTAGACTCGATTTTGGCTCGACTCGAACTCGACTCGAATAGTTAATGAGTCGAGTTGAGCAAGGCATTGCTCGACTCGAAAACTCGTGAGCAA
>JAULKJ010033657.1:0-26736 GCA_032355405.1 Rubia balearica
CAATCTTGTATTGAAGCAAGAAGCTGAAGCATAGCATTCATAAAACCGAAAACCTTCTTCAAATGAGAGGAATTTCATCCCCACAGTTGGTTTCAACTCATTAGGACAACATGGGAACCATTCTCTTGATCCTCCGGGTGTAACTAATGGCCTTGCTGCAGGACTAATCCATGAACATGTGTTAGAACAACCAAAATTTCCATTTGGATCTACAAAATGAATAAAGATGCAGTAAATGTATGCATTCAAATTAGGTTAACAAATTAGCACATGTAATTCTCTTTAATGATAAGAAATATGTAGCTATAATAGATAATGTCATAAAAAAGAGGTGAAAGGAACATCTATTAGACCTGGTTTTTCCCACAAGGAGAAAAGTTTAACCATTTTCAGCAAACAGACAACAAACATATCTCAGTTCGGATTCATATCTTTGTGCGTTAATTAACACTTTCTATCTTACATAGACAAGATAACAAAAACTTCATTGCAATTTTTCCATACTCTGTCCACAAAAAGGGAGCAAACAACACTCTCAGGTTTCACCGTAAATTAGGAAAAAGACAAAGAATATGGGATTCCACATAGGATAAGGAAATTATATTTATTTCTTTCCCTTTCTGCCATTTTTAGAAAATGTCTGAAATCATTCAATCCACCCAGGGTGAACAACTACAGCAAATTACAGCAGTTGCAGCAACTGTAGTAGGCCATTCAGCTGATGCAACCCGGGGCAACCAAAATGGGCAACATATTAGTCCAACAAATGCCGGAAATGGTACCCACAAGTGCCTGGAAACAACATCCATTGAACCAGTAAACACTAATCAAACAGCCATTAAGCCATCATCCACTGAGCCATCTTACGACGAAGTTACCTAGACTGGACAAAACACATCCCTGAACCACCCTAGCGCCGTCCAAAATGAGCAAACTGCTGATGAGGGGCGATCACCACTTCTTCACAACTTCATATGACAATGCAATGATGAGGCATACCATGGCCAAATACGCTCCAAATATGATGTACACAACATTAAAGGAGTTATAGATGACCAAGTTACTTATCCTTCTAATCAATATGTGTTTAAATGTGAACCTAATTTAAATTAAAATGAACCTCTCAGAACAAGCACGAGCAGTGGTAGTAGAATTAAACAAGTTCAGAACACATAAAACAAAACAAAAAATGAACTGGTAGTAGAATTAGACCTTAAAAAAATTACCTTCTAAACCCGTCGTAGACTTCAACACGGTAGGTGTGATATATCTCAGCCCTTCCAAATCTGCACCAAACAGTGATAAAGCTGAATATCAATGATTTGCCAGAATCTAAGCACTTACTATGTTTGTTGTAGTTGAACTACTTGGAAAAAAAATTCATCTGAAATGCACAAATGAAGTGTAAACCAACACCAACATATTACTACATATACTACTCATAACAGGAAACAACATTCACCTGGCATGATTGACACCTGATTTCGCTGAATTTAATTCATCCACACCAGCACTTCAGTTAGATAACTGATCTAGACGTCAGATTCACAAGAAAAATGAATTACGTATATACTAAACAATCCAAGTTATAACTAGATGGATCTCAGGTGGTAAATATTTTCAAACCATTAATTGCCTTTCAATTCCGCAAACAAAGTGCAAGGAGACTAAATGAACCAGCACTAGAAAAGAACAGCTCGCTTTGGCTCTCAAGTATAAAAGAGGAACAATGAGCAATTGGACAAACAGGTTCAAGGAAAAATGAATCTAGTTAAACAGAGGGGGAGAAGGTAAAAAAAGAGCCCTTAAATTTATCCATTTACCATTTTCATTTTTGGAACTTTCTTCAACCATCTGTTTGAACTCCATAAATTTCCATAAATTCCCTAAAAAGTTTCATGAATTCCCTATATTTGTATTCTGATTCCATATTTTTACAAGCAAAAGTACATCACAGTAGGTGCCTATAAGCAGCAACTTTATGGTTAATTATAGACAAAATGAAGGTTGTAAATGGTTATAAGGCAGTAAGCAAACTGAAAATACCATCTGCAACATTAAAAAAATACAAGACTTAAAAAAATTACCTTCCAAACCCGTTGCGGACTTCACCACAGTGGGTGTGATATCTCTTGGCCCTTCCAAATCTGCACCAAACAGTGAGAAAGGTGAAGATTAAGGATTTGCCAAAATCTATATTACTCATGACAGGAAACAAAATTAACCTGGTAAGGGACTTTGTGTTTCACTTTTAAGATTGGTATGTTCCATTTAAACTTTCTGCAAATGAGAAGTATTTGAAAAGATAATCAATTCACACATCAACATTAGAGGCTTACTGTATTGCAATTTCCAACAACATAAAACAAGAATAAAACTAACATAGACAGGTACTTGCTATGTTTCTTTTTAAACTAGCATTAAGTTATTTCAGTTACTTGCTTGCCTGTTCAACAAGAATCGGGAATTCTGCATACCAAAAGTTTCAAATATTCAACTAAATTCTTTTCACTGCCTTTGTTTGTGTAAAGATAGTCGAGTAGCCATCATTATAAACTATAGGTTTTTTAGGTCGTCTCTTAAACTGTTTGTTAATTTCTCATCAAAAACAGGGATTGGTTGAGGTGAGAACACCTATTTATGGGATAATATATCTTATGTGAGAAAAAAAATTCAGGGCCATCAAATTATGGGAGTCCCCAAATTATGTCATTTGATAGCTGCAATTTCGGTGTGTTAAAGGGATATAACTAATCCGGTCACCTGTTCAATTTCTGAATAAATGAAACCTTCAATGATGGGCTAGTTTCTTTCTTACTTTCTAATGCATCAGGTGCCACCATTCATTTGACCATAATGCATTCTTCTTCATTCTCTTCTGGTGCCGAAACCAGTTGCTTTCGGTGACAGCAACATTGGAGGACTTCCCGATCAAAGTTCTGGAGTATCAAATCGGTTCAAAACTTAAATCCTTGGTCCAGGCACGGAGTTCTGATCCAGTTCAATCCCAGAAAAATGATTGATCTCCTTTCCTACCAAGATGGCTCTGTTATTCACCTCGATAGTCAACCCAAGGTACTTTTAAAATTAAAATTACGTTGAAGATCAGTGTTCATATTATGAGATATTTAGTTGAGTTAATTGATTTTTTAGCCAAATTGTCAATTTTATGCATGTTTTATAGAATATGCGCTCTGGTAATTGCATTAGAGTTGAATATCAAGGTTTTGAACACTTTTGGTCAAGACTATAAAAATGCATTAGTGTGACCTTGGGGGGTGAAAATCAATCTGCATTTTTTTCAATTCACATGTGAGTAGAGTTCCCCTAGCATTTATATTTTTATGCCGTAAAGGATGTTTCTTTTTGTATAACTATACATGAAGTTCTTTCGAGAAAAGAGTTTTGTGAAAATGCAGTTTTACAGACTGCTCTGGTAGGGCTCTACTATATAATTGGTTGTGTTTGGATTGCGCGTCAAGTGCTCGATGGAATGTCTGAACACAATTTGGTTGCTTGGAATGCGTTGATTTATAGTTGTCTTTTGAGTGAATTTGGTGGAGAGGTTCATGGTGAATTTTCAGATGCAATGGTTATGGGTTAGAGGAAAAATGTGAGCACTTTAGCTAGTGTATTTTTTGTTTCCTTAGTGTTGGACTTTCTTGATGCAAGTATATCTCTGAATGGATTAGAAATCAAGTTTGGAATCAACCAATAGAAGCACCTAAAGGCTATAGTTAAAACACATATACAATGTAGTTCAAGCACCTATATTTTGTACTATGACATTGAAGATATTGTAGCTAGTACATAAGCTCACACTTTTACAATATGCGTCAACCAAGCTAGTTGCAATTTCAGGCAATGAGATGAACCCTGAATAAAGCTATGAGTTGCAATTTTAGGTGCTTAAAGTATATTTTTTAGGCGCTTCAAGTATAGCCTATAGGTACTTCACATGTTGATTGCAGGTTCTTCAATTACAACTTTTTAAAATTATACATAATATGTTCTTTATATAGGTCTTGAAGGTGCTTCAACTATGGAATATAAGTGCTTCACGTATGATCTGCAGATGTTTAAAGTTATGCTTGTAGGTGCTTTAAGTTTAACTTGTAGGTGCTTCATGTTATGCTTGTAGGTGTTTCATATATGTCATGTAGGTGATTTGAGTGTAGCATAAAGTTCTTAAACCGTCACTTGTATGTGTTTAAAGTTATGCTTTTAGTGTTTCACTTATAAATTACGGGTGCTTGAAGTTTAACTTGTAGGTGCTTCATGTTACACTTGTAAGTGCTTCATATTATTCTTGTAGGTGCTTCGTATAAGTCTTAAATGCTCTTAAAGTATGAATTTTAGGTATTTAAATTAATCTTGTAGGTGCTTCACTTATAGCTTACAGGTGCTTTAAGTTTAACTTGTATGTATTTCATCTTATGCTTATAGGCGTTTCATATATGACTTGAAGGTGCTTCATGTACAACATACAAGTTCTTAAAGTATATTGTAGGTTTTAAAAAGTTTTTCCTGTAGGTGCTTAAAGTTATGCATGTAGGAACTTCAAGTTATGCTTACTGGTGCTTCACTTGTAACTTACATGCGCTTCAAGTTTAACTTCTAAGTATTTCATTTTTTCTTGTAGGTGTTTCCCATATAATTCACAAGTGCTTCAATTTTAACCTATATGTGTTCAAGTTATAGCTTGAAGGTGCTTTATACTGTGGGAGAGGCTTATGAAAGATGACATGATCTATGATGGAACTGCTGGTGAATCGGACCATGCCAAACAAGCTCAGATTCTCCGTGAATTGCAGGTACACATTACAAAGCGTGATGTGACCACTGATCAAAGCAAACCTTTCATACCAGCCCCTCCATCAGTAACTAAGGAATCGTACATCATTTCATGACATCATTACAAGCAATCAATGAAATTTTTATTATCTAGTTTTATTTTAGACAATCATAGTTGCTTGCCTTGGGCATAGGAAGCATTAAAATCACAATTGTTTCGAACAAAGCTCTAGATTTCTTTTTGTTCGCATAGTAATTGCTCATTTTTAATGGTTACAGTGCTTTATTTGGATATTGAAATGATATCTTTCAATCCTCAATCATTAGTGTTATATAGCTTATCCTGCCAAGTTTCAGCATATTTGTAACGTTGAACACGGTGCTATAGACTATGTGACATTCAGGAAACCCTATCATGTGATGTGGTTACATACTTAGATTTGTAATCAAGACCTTAATATTTTACATTTTCATTTTTCATTTTGTCTAGGGCTAGGGGCTCAAGAAACTACACAGCCTAGTAGAAATGCTGTAAAAAAGAGCCGTACTTTGCAAAAGCAGCACATAAAGGATAAATTGACAGCAAAAGGGAGTTGTTGAAGCTGTGGATTAAGCCCTTGGACACTGGATGGATGAAACTATTGCAGTACAATGGTGGTGCATTTCCAAGTTTGTAAATAGTAAGCCTGTATGAAGGAGATGCTCTGGAAGTGATTGAGCCTTATGCTATGGTTGTGTCAATCAGTTCACCAAGCATCGCCTGAGACCTTCAAACTATATTTTTTTCTATACAAAGGGAACACCTTTATCCTTTAGTGTTATTATGGAAAGAGAGTGTTACCTGTAACAAAGAACCTGAAAAATGAGTCTTTTTAACATAGTTTAATAATATGGTTAATCGCCAAAGAGGTATGACATCATAAACTTCTAGTGTACATAATAGAGTTCATTATAGTACTTCCAAGATAATTATCATACAAAAACAAAATAGGATTGAAGATTAATAAGATTGCCCTAGTAAAAGTATCCGCACGCATGGGCGGCGGAAGCTTTTACGTGTCGATAGTTTTAGTTTGGTTTTAGTTGTTGCCGCATGAATATTACAACGCTTTGGGTGAATAATTGTTCATGTATAATTGTGTGCATAATTGTGTGCAGATCGATCTGTATTGCTTCAGTATACAGTTTGATTTCTTTCATTTCGTTGTTTACTATAATATTAGTTATGTTTGATTATTATATTATTAATTTGTTTAGTTTAATTAATTTAAGTAGCTAATTTATATATCGACATGGAATGATGGTCTAATTGTTTTATAATTGATTTGTAAGTGTTATTGATTGTTTTTTGTTTAATTTATTCTTAATGTGTTTAACTATGACCAACTTGAATATTTTTAGGATATTGCTATCTAATTCCACCGATACGTAATCATTGGAAATGACTAGTAAGTAGCGAGTTCTTGTGGAAACTATACATATGACTAGTTAAGACTGTAACAACAAGATGTGGAACAATTAAGTGTGCATAACTACTTGCGAATACTTGGATAATTGTTATATCATGTTCTTTTCAGTGTTAATACTATCGATGTGTGTATCTGGTTCAGTGAATACTTTCCAAGTGCATCTTGGTAATAGAAACATTGGTTAATTATAATTGGTCAATCATCAACAAGGTAAGAAAGAATTGGGAGGGTTTAAGCAAATACTTGCCGTCCTATAAGTGATAGATGCATATGAATAGATTTATCTTTGCGCCGATGATCGATGTTTAACTAATGTGAGTTATTCCGAGCCGATTACATTCATCTTATAGTTTTCTAGATTTATTTTTATATTTGTTAGTTTGTATTTTTATTCATATTTGATATTGGTTAGTTTGCATCATTAGTGGTTAGAAAAATCTTGAATTAAAGCGTGGTGGCTACACCAAAAGTGTTATTAGTAGGTATTTTTATTATAGCTATTTCTCTGTTCCTCGTGGGATCGACCTTGCTTACTACTGTACTAATATCATCTATAGAATTTGCAGATTATTTTGGTGAGTGGAACGATGTTCACTAGTTGGCATTCTGAATGTGTTCGACTGGTAGATGATGTGATCCGGCATACGTCAGACGATGAGCGGTGGAAGAAGCTTGATGCCATGTACCCGGAGTTTGGAACCAAACCTGACAGTTGAGGTTTGGAATCCTTTTAGTAATATAAGTAGCACACACAGTTCTTGGCCAATTATGCTAGTGATTTACAATCTTCTCTCATGGCTGATGGTGTAAAGAACGTTTGTTTTGTTCTCAATGATGATTTTGGGACCGAAGCAGCCGAGATATGATATTGATGTGTAATTTGCTCCTATTTTTAATGATTTGTTAACATTGTTTAACGTAGGTGTCCGCACCTATGATGGTAGTGGTGAAGAAAAAATTACATTGAATGCATTACTATTTTACACTGTTGATGATTTTCTAGTGTACTGGAATTTATCTGGATACTTAGTGAATGGGAACTTCGCATGTCCTGTTTATGAGAATGAAACGAATTTCTGTCAGTTGAAGCATGGGTCTAAAACAGTTTATCAAGGGCATGGGTGGTTTCTCCCTGAGGGTCACCCATGGAGAAAATCTGCACCTGAAAGAAGTTGGAAAAAATGCTCCATTTTTTATGACTAAAGTATTTGAAGAACAAGGAGGTCAGACACTATCCTGATGTAATGGACATTGAGGAGAATGTTTTTGATTATTTAGTCGAGGCACTTTTAAATACCCCCGGTAAAACCAAGGATGGTTTGAAGGCCCGCTTGATTTAGTTGAAATGGGTATCAAGGAAAGTTTGGGTCCCATGATAAACAGCGATGGTTGTTATCTCCCTCGAGCCTGTTATTCCATGTCTGAGTCTGAGAAGAAATATTTCTATGAGACCCTTAGTAGTGTGAAGTTTCTCGGGTTGTATTCGTCTAACATTAGTTCATGTGTTAATGTGATTGAGTTGAAGCTGGTAGGTTTGAAACCTCATGATTTCGACAACCTAATGCAAGAATTGAATGCCATTGCCATTAGTTCATCATTGACGTCCCATGTAAGGTTGTGCATTACTGAGTTTTGTTTGTTCTTCAAGATTATTTGTTCAAAAAGCATTAGTGTAGCTAAACTTGATCATTTACAATCGATGATTGTGGAAGTCTTGTGTCATATGGAAATGTACTTTCCTCCATCATTCTATGACATTATGGTCCACTTGATTTTTCATTTGGTATGGGAGATCAAGATATGCAGTCCTACATTCTTGAGATGGATGTACCCCTTCGAGCAGCATATGAAAATCTTTGTATTTTATGAAGAATCGGTACAGGCCTGATGTGAGAATTGTGCAACGGTATGGAATGGAGGAGGTGATTGAGTTTGGTACTGAGCATTTGAAAGAGGTAGATTCTATGGGAGTTCCACGATCTAGACTTGAGGGGAGACTAGAGGATTAAGAGATAAGACAAGGAAAACTTTTGAGCCCCAATAGCGTATAATTTAAATGTTGCACATCTTTACGTTTTATGGAACCACGTTGATTTTGTCCCATATATTGAGATCCCCATGGATGAAATAAGAGTGGTAAATCCAAATTTACTTATCCCTGCACACCTCTTGGTACAGTTCTCTCATTCGTAGGGTATGACATTAACGGTTTAACATTTGCGACGAAGTCACCGGATGATAAGGGTGTGTCTTAGAACCGTGGTGTAACCTTTGTTTCAGAGGCCCTTCACATTTGTGACGAAGTCAGCGAATGATAAGAGTGTGTCTCAAAACAGTGGTGTAACCCCAGTTTTAGAGGCCCTTCACTTTGGAACCTCAAGTGATAGCAATCCCATCTAAGCCAAAATTTGTTACTTTGGGACAATATTAGAAATTTTGGAGCTTGGTTACGTGACCCTTAGAATGCCTTTATTTACATGCAAATGGGTTGATTTTCACAGTGGCCAACGAACTGAGGCAATAGGCGTCACGTTGGTTAATCGAACTCGGATCATTTGGAGAGATGATCCATTCATGTTAGCCTCATAGGCGCTTCATGGTTTTTATGTGCAAGATCCATGTAGATTCTAGATAAGAGATTTTTGTAGAAGGTAAGAGGGATTTTCTTGAGGAATTTGAGATTGAAGATGGGGTCAGTTTCATTCATACTGGTTTCATCGATTCCAACGATGATGACATTTTCCTTGAAGAGGATAACTTGAATTTTTCTACCTATTTAGGTTGCACGGATCACAAGGAATGAATTTGGGTTGACGACCAAGGAAAGATCAAGAAGAGAAGAAAGGGAAAGAAAAAGAAGCAAGGAAGGAAAAAATGGAAGTCACATTAGGTACTGTACATCTCATTTTGTGGTATTTATTTATTTGACAGAATTTATTCCAAGCTCGGAACTTAGTCGGGACCAATGGTTAAAATGAATTTTTTTACCCTCTATCCCAAGCATTATGTGCAATCAAAATCAATAACCAAACAATTACTTTTATGATTCAATGTAAGCACAATAATTTCATGTAAGAGAGCGTATCAATCAACATAAAATGAGGAAAAATTCATAAAAGTAAGAATTTTATCATCCTACAAAACACGAATAGAGTACTTATAAAAAGTAAGTTTGAAATCCTAATAGTTCTTCAACACGATCAATTAACCAATCCCCTTAGCTAACATAACTAGTTCACACAGAAGAGGCTCTTGTTGAGCGTGATCTCCTTGAAGCGGAAAATTCCGGTTCAAATGCACGTTGGCGGCCTTCCTGCTTCCACACCCACTCTCTCAATTGGAAAATTTCACTGCGCATCCACTTGTAACAAGTTTGGAAGCCCTTCATGAATTTTTAGTCTTGATTCCTCTACACCAAACAATTAGTAATCGTTAGGAATTAAATCACTTACAAAATCAAAAACAAATTAAAGAACCTAAGTAGCCGTACCTTCTTCAATCCTTGGCCTTTTGTTGTGGTTCGTTACATCACGACTCTTGTGGCACCACTTGTGTTAGAAAATCACCCACTTTTACTTCACAAAGTATTTCTTGTCAAAACACTTACAAGCCTTCATCATGTGTGTTTCTTTGAAAGTACCTAACGCTAGGTATCAAAAATTCATTTTTCTCTATGAAACACATCATCTAAAGGCCCATCTAAGTCAAATGGATAAACATTTTCCGGACCCTTGTAGGGACCCCCCAGCAATTGATTGATTATCCATGACTTGTGTCTATATCAAACCCGTTCACCCTCGTCCTAAAAATACCATCTTAAATTTCACACAAATTGCTATGACATACTTCATCAAATATGCCGGTTCATTCAATGTCCATAGTTTAAGAAAGTGTTAGCCCTCAAATTTTAACAGAGGATCTAAGAATCATATGCTATGGTGAATGTTCAAATCAATAACATATGAATCCACCAGTTTATCACAGTCTCTCAATGCATTATACCTAATTTTGGCGGGAAGTGAAACAAACCTTGCCATTTCGTAGCCCGGGATTGCTTAACCGAGAATAACCACCTCTCTAGCTCGAGCTCGCATGGTTGGATGTGGACATCTTTCTGGCTATACTATGGCTGTTGTAATTTTGAATTTAGGGGTAGAATTTGTCATTCCAGCGCTGAATGATGTTTATTAGGGTTTTTTATTTAGGGGAAACGAAGAGCAATCTTGTTTATTAAAAAAATAGGAAAATGTGTTCCCAGCTCATAACAGAATCAGCTCTTTGAATTGAAGCACCAATTATTAGTTCCGGGCCAGAACTGCTTCTTGAATGAAATAGTTAAGGGCCAATTTTTGGCTTCCAAGTTCGCAAAGAAATTATTTGGTGAAAAGGGGACGCATTTTTGTCAAGAACGGGATCATAATATCAAAAAGAGCTCGGAATTCATGTTCCAAACTTGTAACAAACTTATTCAAAAACAACATAAATTATCCCAGAATATGTTCCGAATAAGTAACTTCTTGTGGGACATTTTTACATTAAACCGATATTGTGCAGGAATCGGAAATACCTCGTAGGAAATGGTTAGTACTTATAACTGATATTATTTTGGTATTTGAGTTCCTTAATTACTAAACATCTGTGAGTTAAAAAAACATAATGATACGAACATGAGCTACTTTCAATCATAATGCTCAAGCATTTATGTTAGAATCTGCAAAAAATAAACATTGGTTGTTTAAATCCACAAACCACACAAAATGTCTAGTTAATCCACTTAAATAAATACCTAAAATTAACTAAATATATTCAACAACAAAAATCAATTTAAATGTTTCCACTAGAGGTCTCCGACAAACATTTCTTCAATCCTAGACTCGGTTACATCATCCTTACTTCAACTCTCTGCCACTTTCGCCTGATTCTCAATTTCATCTTCCTTATCATCTTCTTCTTCATCATCATCATCGGAGAATACAGGCTTGAAATTTGGCTTTTTGGACTCAAATGATTGGTCAATGCACAAGCCCGATGAAGCTACGAACTTGGAGAGGTTAGCTTCCGCCGGCTTGAGAACCGTGTTTAGAGCACTAATGTCCAATATAAGGCATGCCATGTACCTACTAATTGTGCTCTTAAGGGATCTTCCTCAACCTACAAATTGAAAATCAAAACATATAATTAAATGGTGATAAGCAATACAAATTCATGTCTATATAATGTGTACTAAATTTTAATGCAACTTACGGGATGAAGATGCCTCACTCCTCAATGTTGTAGCCTCTTTTTCTCTCTTTGTGGCTTTGCCAATAACTCCTGGAATAGTCTGATACTCATACTTGCTATCAAACCCCAACCTCAAGTGTTTATCCTCAAACCACCCCCATCATAATATTTTAAACGCAATGGTTTATCTACTATATTAACCCCCTATTTCTTGACCATTGCAATGATCAATCCTCTATATGGGACATTCTTTTTCTTTCCGGTGGTGGCCTTTAGCATATAACTGAGTATTTTCTTTCCGTGACATAGTAGAATATCATCAAATTACCTATGGCAGGTTCGCAAGCATGACCACCCGAGGGAAATACATTCAAACATATCCACTCATATACCAACCTTTAGTCAACTGTTAGTACCCACACGTCATACTTATTAGCCTGTCCCGGGGTGCTACTCTCCCAATCAAAATACTTTCTACCCATAGCTATGGGGAAAAAGAGGGTCTATAACAGCTGGCCAACTTTGTTGGTGGAAAATTTCAAATGGCCCAAGCACATACTCGGGGATACAAATACTTGAGTTGGTATAATTGCAACCTAATATACCTCATTTTTAGTAATTTTCTTAATGGGTATTAAAACCAAATTCACCTTAGTGAGGTCATGGTTGTTTTTTCTATACCTTAGGTTAGCATAAAACTGAAGAACTTCATCGTAATAAGCTGACTCATCTAATTTATGTAATTTTTCAAACTGGGAGTTCATAAAGTAATTTAGCAAATAACCTAAGTGTAGTTGACCAATGTTAGGAGTACAAACAATTTTAAGATTCGTACACTTACAGCAATGGAAATCCACATACCTCTGTTTAACCCCGAAGAACTTTAAACTATCCCTTGCTCCACGAACAGTTGATGACTCCTCAATGATGCCGCTTTAGTTGATTTGTCTCTATGACTCCTTTCCATTGTTGAGCTCAATTTTTTTCGATTGAGTAGGGGGGCGAAGATGGTTCACTAGGGTTTTATGAAAATTGTGGATTCTTGATTTAAAAAATTTCCTAGTTATTTTTATACGATTAATCACTTTCGAGCTCTAGACTGGTTCTGAACTATAATAACAAGTTCAAGAAAAGGTTCTGGACTCGGAACCCACTTCTAGGCCATTTCCAAACTTAGAACGTACATGATGGGCCAATAGGCTAGAAGGATAATAAAGACATTTCAAACAACATTTAATGCCCATTTTTTGGCAAGCATTCCCCTTTTTTCTCCCCAAAAATCCCTCTCCTCCATTACCTTTTTCAATTATTGCCCAAATATCTCCCCATTTTCACTATTAACAAACCCTAGTTTACCCCATCCATAATTCACATTTGTTAAAAATTCTTCACGAGTGGGAAGAATGGGGAGCTAGGGTTTGTGTTCATGAAATGTTGTAGGTAATGGAGATCATGAAAAGATAAAATCCACTACATTGTATAAGAAGGTAAATATCACTCTACTTTAAATCAATGTGTAGAATTCCTCTTAAGTGGAATTTTATTTTTTGGGGGTTTGTTGAAAAAATCACCTGTAATGAGCTAAAGGGAAATATTTTGTAGAAATACACTATGGATATTATCAATGTTCCCTTTTTCAATAATATCTAGGTTCTTGATTTTATGGCTAGGGTTTTGAAAATAATTTTAATTATATCACTCTCTTTGAAAATTGAACTTCATGGCCCATTTCATGTCGATACAAATATGTAGATAAATAAATGTTCTGTAAAAGGACACATGATGAACTCATGGGTTTGAATGATGTAAATGCCGCTATAACGGCCAATGAGGATGAGGGCAAGAAGGGGTCGAAGGAGGTGGGAATAACAAAAACTCATTGTAGGACACTAGAACATCGAATGGCTAGGAAAGAGTTGACATTGTTGATCTTCAACAAGTTGTGTAAATGTTTGTCAAAGGAAAGTGCTAACTTTTCTGGTTGGGTAGGGAAGGTTGGTAGGACAAGGGTGGACATAAAGTATGATATTTGGCACGAGGTGCATAAAGAGTATAAAGACATCATATTGATGGAGTGCAAGGTAATGGTATTTAAATTTTTGCACTTTAAAAAACCAACCCAATATTATCCCTTTGATTTTCACATCGTAACCCATAGAATTGTTTGTAGAGGCCCTTTGAGATAGATTCTCCAGACATCGAAGATTTGAGGAGGGAGATGATTTATAAGTTATCCAAAATTTTGAGGGAGCACAAATACACCCTATCTAGAGATTAAATCTCTAATAGGAAGGGAGATCGTCAATGGTTAACTTATACCCACATTTTATCAGAAAGTTGGGAGATTCACAAGATAAAGGCAATGGAGAATGAACAGAACGTTAATCCACCTCTTTATGTTCATTTGTATTTAGATTAACATCTCTTTCTTTTTGAATAGGTTATGAAATCCTAACAAAGTGGATGAGGGATGATAAGCATTTTATTTCCAAATGAATGAAACTCTACATCAGAATAGTCGTGGGGTTAGGCTTTAGAAGCAATCCAAACTATCAATGACCATTACAAGAAGGATATCCAAATCAAAATTGACGGTGGGATGACCGAGGATGAGGAAAGATCATTGTCCATACCAATCCATGTGGATGACATTGAGAGATGTGATCTATTCCTAAATAGCCGACAAAACAAGGAGGGTCGGTTCGATAAAGACCCAGTAATTCATATTGCGGAATGAGTGGTAAGACACAACTTCTATTTATTGTTTCAATCATCTCTTGATCATATTTAAGTGTGAATTATTTTAATTAACACACATTTTTAGGTTAAGTTGAAACAAGATCAAATAGAAGGCCAATTTATTCCAACGGGTAAGACCGACATCCTCACAGAAGCAACTGATAATTAGATCACTCGGGACGTGCTAGAGGGGTTGGTTACATCTTATCACATAAAGATGCATTTGGAATTGCTAGGTCTTACAATAGAGCTCAACCATCGAGAGTGCACATCTTTCAAAAAAGTGGCTCTTATTTGAGACAAACGCATAGATCAACAAGATATTTTAATTAAGAGTCTAATCCAACACAAGAGCCTTCTGATACTTGAGAATTTAGACAATTTAACTCCTAGTTAAACATCCCTCCTCCCCCCCCCCACTAGAGGTTCATTCCACCCACTGGGGGAGGTGGAGGTTAACCACGAGCCTAAAATTCTAACAAAAGAAATGAAGACAAAACCTTGACAAAGTGATCATGTCGACACCCAAAAAGGTATATATATATATATATATATTTCAATATCTTGATTGTTAGTTTATGTATTTAGTTTTATTTTTATTTTATATTTAATTAGTTGTAGAAATTAAACTTCTGTGAGCTATACATAGATCAAGCCATGGAGGGTAGTCCTCTCCATGTTGCAGACAGGATTTTTCACCAAGCAATGCAACATCATCACTCAGTACCAATTTCTGATGGTATTTCTCAGGTGTTATTTGGAGAATCCATTGAGACCCGCCCCGTGGAAATTTTCTCCAATGATCTTGTCCATTATTTATGCTAACCCTCAAATTGATAATCATTTGAAGGATATTCTTCAAAAGAAACCCAAACCGGTAGTTCAACCGCCAAAAAATATCAAAGCTCCCATTACAAGGGCAAACGTAATTAAGGATGCACCTCGATTTATATTTGTTTTGTATGATTGGATTTTTGGCTACCCTCGTAAATCAACGTAATTATTGTCCAAAAATGAGTACGTATTCGGGAAAAAAGAGACATCATCACCTCATGGATAGACTTTAAAGACATATGAAAGTTTGAGCAAGTAAAACAAAAACTAATGTCCATTTTCCAATTGTGAGTACTATCTTCAACCATCCAATTTCTTAGTTTAAAACACCTTTGTTTTGTATACAATTAATGTTTCAACTTTTTCTTTCCAGGTACATGTATTACATTACGAACCAAAAGGGCAAGAGTTGGATCAGATATTTGTGCCCCCTGATGACCTAAAAAATTGTTTTACAGTCCAAGAAAGGATCGACTACATCCGCAAGAGTCTTGGACGAGCAGATAAAAAATTGTTCTTCGTTTTATAAATTGAGAGGTGATGGTTAGAAATGATTTCAAGTTAAGAACTAATTTTTTTGTCATTAGTTATTTATTTACATGTCTTGCAAGACCATTGGAGATTATTTTTTACTATCCTGGAGAAGAATCATGTTTTCTGGATGGATCCATTGCACTTACAACCATCGGAAAAATTTATTAAAATTTTGGGTGCATCTATCAATGATCCAATTTATTCAAATCCAAAAAGTGTGGTTTTCTACCCAAATAAAACCCTTAATGTTACTCTACATTTTTTTTATTTAGAACTACTTATGTTTACCTTCAATTAGTACAAGAACACAAGCACAGACTTGGGAGTGCGCTATTATGTAATGCTATAAATTGTTGAGTGCGATCAACAAGTACGAGTGGATTTCCTTGAGATCGATAAGGTGAGATTTCAGTTGTAATTCTTCCCGGGTTCAAATTTATTTATCATACTAATTTTTCATAATGGACATATTATCATACTCACAGATTTTCAAGGCCAACCACAAGCTGTATTCGTAAGATGACATAAACATTGCAAGAAATTACTTGACTAGGTATTTGGTGAATTCCCTATCGTTATCTATAGGAAATCCAATAGTGGAATAGAATTTTGTTGAATAAAATGTATAGTGTCACTACATGAAATGTGTGGAATAGAATTTGGTAGTTTTCTATTCCTATCTATAGTTTTTTTTCCCTTTGTTATCTTAGTCTATAGATTTTTTTCTGTTAATATGATCATTTCATGTATTTTGAAGAATAAAATTTGCTAGATTTTTATTCCTATCTATATATTGATGCTTTGTAAGAGTAGTCTATAAATTTGTGTATGAACTGGAGCTGTTATGTGAGCATTTTATTAGGCCGGGTAATTTATGCATGTTTCAAAGAACAAATTCTTAGACCAAAACAAGAGTCCCAGCCTATTCAATTCACTATCCCAAAGCCACAAAATAATACTTCCGAGGTCGGAACGTCAACCCCGATTAACAAACGTAGTTCGGAACTATTTAGTTTAAAATAGCCCTTTTAAGCGTCCAAATCTAGTAAAATGGAATCTACACCTGATCTAGGAACTAATTACAAAGGTCAGAAAATGGCAACATTTTTGAAACCTGACAGCAGTTCCGAGTTCATAACCTTCATACATCCGCCGTCAACGTTATGCCAGTTTCAAACTAGGAACACGTGTTTCAAAATTAAAACTACTCAGCAAGTCAGTTCCTACACATCGATCAAAGGCAGATAATAACTACCTTTTCAGGCCATTTTAAAGTCGGTTATAGGAACCTACTTTGATTATTGATTATCAAATTCACGACCAGAGAATTCGCCCACAAAGTGACTTCTGTTGTTCATTATAACTGCCTTTAATGAGGCTTCCTCCACCAATGAATGGTAGTAGATCGTAGAAGGCCATTCACAAGGATGGTAGAATACTTAAGGCCATGATTTAAAATGTGATAGAAGATAGAAGGGTCGAAGAAGAAAGACAAAAAAACTGATGAATTTTAACCCAAGAGTTGTATCGAGTTAGGGAAATATGTGAGAAGAATCAGTGTATGAGAGTGGTACCATTGCATTCGTCTTCTTGAGCGCTATTAAATTGACAACAAGAACTCTCAAATTGGATCAGCAGCTCATCTGTAGCTGCGCTGTCAAGAATGAAAGAAAAAAGGCAAGTTTTTCCAAGTCAGGTGCTAAGGTGACTAAGTCCTCGCATGGGCCGTGTGCTTTTGCATGGCCTGTGCCCCAAAAAGTTAAAAAAGGTCTCTAGTTCATGGCCCACGAGGTATTGAGCAATCGCGCGCTTAGAATTAGAAGAGTACAACTCCAGTCCATAGCCCATGTGCTTTTGAATGGGTCGTGTGCTCAATACAATCAAGGAATAGCTCCAGTCCATGGCCCGTGTACTTTTTCTCTGCCCGTGCTGATGTGGCACTAGTGGCGGCCATAGGGTTTCACTAGGGTTTCATTAAGGTTTCTTCCTAACTTGGGCCTTTAGAGGTCCATTTATCTTCTCATAAAGAGCCTTAAGTGTTCTAGGGTAGAGCAAGTAGGCATAATGTAGATCTTATTTTCTTGGTAGGTAGGAAGGAAGAGGATAATTCTCTCTCTCTCTATAGTTCTTCTTAACTGGGGCCCTTATAGGCCTATTTATCTTCTCATATATAAGGAGTCTTTAGTATTCTAGGGTATAACACGTTAGCATAACACTATCACGAAGAACCCCCTTTAGCACAATTTTTTTGGCATCGGTTTTTGAAAATCGGTGCCCCATCTTAATTAACATCGGCTTTTTCAAATGTAGCACCGGTGTTAAATTAGTAGCGGTTTTCTAAAACCAGTGTTACATTAGCACGGGTAAAAAACTGGTGCTAGTGTTGGAAAACCGGTGTTAAATGTCATAGGTTTTTAAGAAACCGGTGCTAAGAAAAACCAGTGTTAAACCTAGAACCGTTACTTTTAAAAACCAAGGTCGGAATCTGAGTTTTTTTTAAAGTGGCACTGGTTTATTGGGCACCAGTTTAAAAACCAGTGCCAAAGAAGAATTAGCACTGCTTTTTTACACTATTCACAAAAACCGTTGCTAAATGTAACATTAAATGCTCTCAACTACCACACCAAAATAAAATTTGATTTGTGAACTCTCTTCTTTCTTCATTGATGGAGGGTTTTTTAGAAGATAATTTTCATACCAAGCCATGGAGATCAATGAATGTAATATTTCCTTTACTTTTGTTAATTTCATTAAAATAGTAGTGTTGCAGCCATTAATGCATGCATGTGGAGAGTTTAGTTCTATTTATTAATGATATCTATGCTTGAATAGAGTTTTTATCATGTTGTGGGGTGTGTGAACATGGTAGTCTTTATATTGGTAGATGGTACATACATATCTCCCAAGAATATGATTGTCTTTGTAGTCATAGAAAATTGATTGTGTTTATTTTATAATGTGTGGATATTGAATTATGGAATTTTTTTATTATCACATTTAGATACAATGGATCGAGAATCGATTTGTTCATGGAGAACGAAAATGGTTAATTTTCCAAGTGCAACTATATGGAGTGGTGAATATACTGGTTTTGTAGATTCATTTCTTGATTATGTCTGCGGTAGGGAGGAGAGGATACTTTGTCCAAGCAATCGAGTTGGATGAATGCGAGGTTGTTAGATTTCACTTGCTGAAGAGCGTATTTGATAGAGGTTACATTGTTTGGACATTTCATGGGGAGGTAGAGCAACAACGTAAGGATGGTAGGTTTGATGACATGGATGGAAACAATTGTACCTTTAATTTTATGTTCGATGACATTGTAAGAGATTTAAGGGGAAGCCTGAGATATTGAGTGCTTTCCTAGAGGAAAAAAAGAAGCCATTATATCCGGGATACCATAATATCCTTTCTGATGGAGGTTTTCAATTTAAAAGCTGCAAGTGGTTGGAGTGATACAAGTGTGAATTCACTCATAAAGCTTCTGAAGGATAAGTTGCTGGATGGAAATGGAATACCAAAAATTTTTTATGAGGCAAAGAAAATATTGTGTCCTCTTGGTTTGGAATATGGGAAAATACATGCATGTCCTAATGATTGTGTTGTATGACGGTGATCTGAAAGACCCAGTTGAATGTCCCGTGTGAAAACGTTCAAGGTATAATTCCAAGGTTGAAGAGATTATTTCAAATCCAAATAATGCAAAGAACTTGAGGTGGTATGCAGAGCGGGAAATACCAAGTGACGAAAAGATTAGACATCATGCAGACGGTGAACAATGGAAATTTTTTGACAAAACGTATCCCACATTTGGTTTGGAAGTTAGAAATTTATGCATTGCTTTGTGTACTAATGGGATGAATCCATTTGGAAATATGTCATCAAAACATAGCTCTTAGCATGTGATGTTGGTTATCTATAATTTACCCCCATATTTATACATGAAACAGAAATATGTTATGATACCTGCACTAATGTCAGGTCTTAGACAACCTGGAAACGACATCAATGTGTACTTGCGACCTTTGATTGATGATTTAAAGCTATTGTGGGAAGAAAATGGGGTGACGCTATTTGATGGCCACATGAATGTGAGTTTCATTTGCGCGCCATACTTTTTTGAATGATTAATGATTTTCCAGCATATGGAAATTTTTTGGGGATCGTTGCAAAGAGGCAAAAAACATGTCCTATTTATGAGAAAAAGAAAGAATTCAAATAGCTGGGCCATGGAAAAAAGACAGTATAACTCGGCCATAGAAAATGGGTTCAAGGAAATCATAAATACCAGAATGACGTGGTCAACTTTGTTGGGGGGAAATAATGAAATAAATTCCCCTCACAATTAACTGGTGTGCAGATTCATATGAAGTTAAAAATTGAAAGTAGTATTGGGAAAGCACAAAGGCAAAGGAAAAATGCAATGTGATGGTCTATGGAAAAAGAGGTTTGTATTTTATTATTTATCGTACGGGGAGCATCTTGAGGTTAGGCATTGTCTGGACGTGATGCATATTGAGAAAAATATTTGTGAAATACTGATAAGAACTCTGTTGAATATTTTGTGGAAGACAAAGATAGTTTGAATGCCCAGTTGGTCTTGGTTGAATTGGGAATCAGAAGTGACCTTTCTCTATAAATTAAGGGAAAGAGGACTTACTTACCCCCCCTCCCCTGCACCTTATATATTGTTGAAAGAGGAGAGAACTTTTTTTTGTGATTTTTTGAAATCAGTGAACGTCCCTATTGGTTATTCGTCGAATGTTAGTCGGGCAGTTACAGAGCATTGCAGGATGATTGGGTTGAAATCTCATGATTCTCATGTTTTGATGCTGCAACTGTCACTAGTTGCTATTCGTGCATTTTTTGAGGCTGATGTAAGGTACTTAATCACTAGACTTTGTTTCTTCTTTAGCTCTATATGTCGGAAGTCTATTGACCGCCACCAATTGGATGTCCTGCAAAAAAATTTTGTTATTGTGTTGTGCAAATTGGAAATGTATTTCCCTCCATCTTTTTTTGATATAATGGTTCACTTAGTTGTTCATTTAGTATGGGAGAAAAAGATATGTGGCCCAGTTGGTATGCATTGGATGTATCCTTTTGAGCGTCACATGAAAGTATTCAAAGGATATGTGAAGTGTATGGGTCGGCTGGATGCTAGTATTGTTGTGAGGTATGAACTGAAGAAGTAATTGAATTTTGTTCTATTTATTTGGAGGATTGTGATAGTTTTGGGGTGACAAAGAATTGACATGTTGGATGGTGGGTGGGTAAACCGAGACCTAGGGGAATGTTATTTACTCCACCGCATAGCGACTTGAAGAAAGTTCATTTATATGTCTTGGGAAATTGTAGGAAGACCGTAGATTATATGACTGAACACCTTAATTTGATCACAGAGGTTCATCCTACGTGCCCCCAATAAATTTCAAATAGAGCATAATGAAACGTTTGTGAATTGGTTTATGATCGATGAAATGTATATAATTAGTATGACAAAAAAATTCAAGCATTTTCAAGGAAGCCTAATTGCACACTATTGATGTATTCCGGATATGACATGAATTGTTTATATTTTTCTACTAGGGACCAAGATTCAAATAGCACGACACAAAATAGTGGGGTTTATATTGAGTCTGAAACAATGGGGCAAGCTAGTAAGAAAGAAAACAAACCGATCCTCGTTGTCATGTCATTTTACGGCATTATTGATGATATTTGGGAGCTTGAATATGGAGAATTCAAGATTCTGGTTTTCAAGTACATATGGATTGACAATAGAACCGGAGTTCGAACTGACGATCCAAAGGGTTTTACACTGATTGACAAGAGTCGTGAAGCCTATGAAAATGATCCTCTTAATTTGGCCGACCAAGAAAGGTAAGTTTTCTACGTTGATGATGAGTGCATTGTAGGGTGTTTGATTGTCTTACAAGGTAAGAAATATTGTTTCAGGGATGATATTGATTCTGAGGTTACAACGGAGAAATTAGAGTTTCCATCAATTTTCCCCTGTTGAATAACGATGAGGCGGGAGCCTCACAGAGGAAACACAAAGATGATATTTGGATTGATGTAGATGGCAGAGAATTGGAGGTCGTGCAATCAAAAAAAGGAAGGTGGTTGGAGACCAATGGCTTAGAAGTATATACTTTTTCGGGTATATTATGTATGTTTGTAGTATGTTGCGTATTGTATAACTCGCAAGCACTCTGAAACTGTGTGGTAATCGGTACTAATGGCTAGATAGAACAAGTTTGATATAGATTGACCTTAGCTGCTATATTAGTTGAAATTGGGGCAGACAAAACCTGGTGTGGGCGCAACCCACAGCTGCGCGTAGGCGCTCTATGAGTTCCAACAGATCTGGAAAAGAAAAAATATAATTGTGCGCTACGTATAAATGACCACATCTAGAAACATGAAAATATATTTCCCCAGCTAGTACGATACAATGCATGGCCAAAACATTCAGCAGAATCCAAAACATATGCACGCACTTAACAAAATCGAAAAAAATAAATCACCCATTGAAAAACCGCATGCATCGGAAACAAAACAGCAGCATCCTAATTAATTAAACATCTAAAACCAGCAACCGTAACCAACATCCGAAATTAACATTCAAAGTGAATTAAGATAACATTCGAAATACACACCACAATAAAAGTAACATTTGAAGACAACCAGCATCTAGGTGTACCTAAGCAGTTCACTCCTCTTCTGAGGCCTCCTCCTCAACAGGGATCGATGACGTGTTGAAGGTAGGTAGTGCTCCCAAATCTATCACCTTCTTCCCTTTCTTCACTATCAAGTACTTCCCAGCCTCCTCGTTCCAGTGAATGAGGTGATACATCTTGGACTCCAAGGCGTCTATCCGCGACTCAAAATTTTCCATGAAGATTTGACTAGTCTCTGGATCCGATGACACCACTGCAGTTGTGGTGATGGAGACATTATCAAATTCCAACCATAATGGTATTCCCAACGCCGATGCTCAAATTATTCTTAATTTTTTAGAGCACCAAGAGGTGGGAATGAGAGACATCGTTATTGATTTTGACAGGCTTCAGGCGTGCGGCGATGAAGTGGTACCATACGTTCATCTCATTGGACAAGTACTTCTTGTCAATGTTGGACCATTATGCAGGGATATACTTGATGAAATTATCACTATCCTCGTAGACTTCCTTCATAATTTTAGGCTAGGAAACTTTCTCCACTCCCTTGTTCGCAACTGCGTACTCACTTGCTGGTTTCGACGGGATTCGATAGAAGCAGTTGATCATATCAGCGGATATGAGGACTCTCTTTGAACGACAGAATATCTATTCCAAATTGGTGTCCTTTAACAAGGCCATCACCTCACACATCAACGTCATGTTTTCACGAGCGGGGAAGCTACAGAAGTGATCCCATCGATGACATTGAACGTAGTCTTTGTAAGGGGCTTCCGTCCTAAACCTTTTCTCCAAAACCAACCCACAGCCTAGAAACTAGTGAAGAATTTTTTAGCATCGGACACTCAAAATTAGGTTCCAGAATTGTATGCTCATCAACTGTGATCTCGAGGCCGCTCGGCTTCTTGTCAACGTCGCCACCTCTAGCATTTTTTCATGTATTCTCGGTCCCTTCATTTCTTGGGCTTGCCTTAACTGATTTCTTTAGTGCCATTTCAGTGGTGGTATAGCTTTGTAATTAAGATACCGACTTATAAAATAAACATCAAAAATTATAAACGAAAGTAATAGTATTGTAGTTGATTATATACCATATAATCAACTAACCAATTACAGTAATTAAGATAGTATGAAACAAATAATTAACTAGCGATTCATATGTGCGTGCGTATTGTTGTACTAAAACTTTACAACAACTTATCAATCAACATTTTGGACAAAGTCCAGGGAAAAATTCTAATTGTTCATTGATCAAACGTAAGCACGGTCTGGTCGATAAGTTTCAGAACAGAGAAATAAATCCAATAAAAAATATGATAGACCAAATACAGAGCAAGGCATCTTAAAATTTGAAGGAATAATGAATAAACTAAATAAAGAGATTACAAAATGGAATAGAGAGACTTCCACAAACATTCATATGTACAAGTTTTAAAAGGAAGACCATTCTTGTACATAACCAAATTTCTCCATGGAAGTATGTGTCTTTTAAATACAATTCAAAAATAAGATCATGGATATAAATAATCCATTATTATGAATTCAGTAGTAAAAAACATAGACAACTAGGAAAAATATGGATTGCAAGTTGATAACAATGATGAGGAAAATGGAGAACATATTTGAGACAATTCATGTACGTTGACTAGTGGTTGAACAGCCAATGACTATGTCCTGTATATCTTCTAACCATTAATTAAATAGGAATGTAGGAAAATGGATGAAAATCTCTTCACAAAGAATTTTCAACTTTTGAAACTTCAAAATTACAAGAATGCAAATAACGCGAATTCGCAACGACCAATGAAATAGATACAAGAAAGAACTCTACTTATAGACAACTCAGTAACTCAGCTTTACTGGGAAGAAGCAAAGCAATCAATTTGAAGATTAACCCTTCACACTTTAAAGACTTTAACTTACAAGGAAGATTACATTAAGCTACAAAACAAAAATTCAACTAGCTAGAAATTCCAACTCCAATATCACACACAATCTCAAAGTAAGAACTGTACTTTATACCAATCAAGTGCATCCTAATACCCCTTCCCATTTTGTTAGAGCTTCCGACAAACTAACCCAGAATTTACTTTAGATTCAAACAAACTAGTTCATTAAATAGAAGAAGAAGAAGAAGAAGAAGAGAAGACTAACCACTACAAGAAAAAGAAAACTGCAGAAACGAGAAAAACATGGCGGAGAAAACTAAGAAGAGCATAAACTTCTCCATTGCCACTGATCTAACCAGAATAATACCAAATCCCCCCAAATTTCCTCGTTAATCGCTAAAAATAGCCTTCAACAATATCACATTATTCTTGTTCTTCTTCTTTACTTTTCCATCTTTCTCAAATATGTTCTCCCTTTTCAAGAATATGATTCATTCATACCCTTGCTAAAAAATGACATGATTTAAAAAAAATATCCCCCAAAACTGCCTGGTAGAAGATAGGGGAATAGAAATTATCGTTCCAGGGTAGACCCAGTGGGAAAAAATGACGATCCGGAAGGTTTTAGACGTAGAATATCCATCGAAATATTCATACAGGAGAACGGTCGAGGTGATTTAGCCGTAGAAGAGACGGAGAGGAGGATGGTTATCTTCTTCTACTTGGTTTGGGGTTTCCTTTTGAAGAGCCGGCTGGGATTTTGTGAAATAACCATCGGCGAAGTTTGGGGGGAGGTAAAATTTGTGATATTATCGGTTAGGTGGAGACAATATTTCCGGAAGATTGGTTGGGGGAGGGGGGGACGTTTCCGTCGGCCAATGTGGGGGAGTGGTTGATTAATAGGGGTTGATTAGACAAGATGAAGGGTTGTGTTCCCAAATTTCACTTTTCAATATTTGACCAAGTGATGGACTCATAAGAAAAAATGTTCTATCCATTGTGGGTCCACATTATTCTGTACAATAATATCATGGTATGTAATATTGTTAGATTCGTATAATAAGTTGTTTATTAAAATGAACTATTTAATTTCTGATATTATCCCCATCAACATATAATGAAAATTGTTCGCTTGGTACTGTCAACTTGGGATGTTGAACTCATTTTTACTGACCTAAACACAAGTTGTTTAAAAACTACATTCCTACGTTATAAGATGTTGCTTCTAATATTTCTTTACTAAATATAGGCAATCATAAAGTGTTAAAATATACTATTTCCAAAATATATTTTAAAGAATAAATTTCTCATTCAAAATATTGACATATATATATTGACATCACTTAAGAAAATCATGCAACACGCCCTGGTACGTAGTGAAAAATATATTTGATCGAAAATGTTTAGAGAAGATCGTTCAAAATATTCTGCGGGTTATCGGTCGGTCAAACAATTAAGGTCGGCCAAACAATAGTTAACGGCCAGTCAAACACTAGTCAAAGGTCGGTCAAACACTAGTCAATGACCAGTCAAACACTAGTCAACGTAGGACACAAGTATTCCGATTGAGTACCTTCGTACTACCTAAGTAACAGTTGGCAAACACTAGTCAACGTACTACATAAGTCTTCTGGTTGACTACATTTGTGCTACACAAGTAATGGTCGGTCACAAACTAGACAATGTACTACATAAGTCTTTCGGTTGACTAGCTTCGTACTACACAAGTAACGGTCGGTCAAACACTAGTCAGCGTACTACACAAGTTTTCTGGTTGACTACATTTGTACTACACAAGTAATGGTCGGTCACAAACTAGAAAATGTACTACATAAGTCTTTCGGTTGACTAGCTTTGTACTACACAAGTAATGGTCGGTCAAACACTAGTCAGCGTACTACACAAGTTTTCTGGTTGACTACCTTCATACTATATATATATATATTAACAGTCGGTCAAACACTTGTCAACGTACATAAGAACCTACACTAGTTCCAGACATATATACTAAATTGAAGAGTCAAACTTACGTTGGAAAAATAATTGGACATGTATTCTAAGTGAACCGGTCAAGTGACAGTAGACGTACTATACAAGTAACAGTGAGTCAAACACTAGTCAACATACATATTGACCTAAACTAAATGACTAAGTGTTAGACCTTAGTCGACCCTTAACTTCTTAGGCATCTATGTGCACCGATGGACTGACGGTGGACGTACTGTACAATTGACGGTTGATCAAACACTAGTCCGCAGAGATATGTGTTATTTGACTTGTAGTAATTCGTGGTCAACTCTTAATTTTTTCACCATTATTCCGCCTATATATACTGTTGTACATATGTATATATACATACATATATATACATATTTATATATATATGAATAAATATATATATATATATAACCGTAACTAAGAAAAATCCAAAGAAATTGCATGATCAGTGGTATTAATATTTTCTAAATGGGGAAATTTGAATTTTTCAAAATGTTTATATGAATGTGGTACAAATTCATAATAATATGAATAGAGCAAGTATATATTTTCATGTATATTTAAAATATAAGT
>JAULKJ010033658.1:0-17139 GCA_032355405.1 Rubia balearica
AAATGGAGATGCGGGGTATCGATCCCCGTACCTCTCGCATGCTAAGCGAGCGCTCTACCATCTGAGCTACATCCCCTTGATACGTAAATATCACAATTTATATTTTAAATTCTACTCAATAAATGATCAAGATTTTCCAAGTCATTTCTCATGACTAATGATCTATCCGTGGAATCCTATGTCACAGTGGCACATGTTCTACTAAACAAATTCGATGTTATTTTACTATTTTATTATAAAATACTCCATGTTAATTTATTTTTATTACAAATAGTATGATTAGATCCAATAAAATGTATAATGTCACTGTAAGAGATATTAACTAGTTATTGCTAGTGGAAGTAAAAAAAACATCTCAAGCATTAATTGAGATAGTTATTAGTAAATACTACTCCTAGTTGATTTAGCCTAATTTTTCATTGCTGTTAAAACTTACTTCTCTCTGTCCATTTAGTTGTGTCTTACTTCCTTTTTTACACTATTCATTGATGATCTTATAATGTTAAAATCTTAAATTATATATATAACAATAAATTATAAAAGTTATAGATTTTAAAAATATATGTTAAGATACATGTAGTAATATATCACACAATAATTTTTATATTTTTATATTTAGAATTTTTTACAATTCAAACAATATCAATTTTATTGATGAATAATGACATAAAACATAATAAAAGGGACTAAGGGAGTAAAACAGTAACATTTTGAAAATTAAATGTCATTGTTGGGTATGAAAGTAGATATAGGGCCATAGGGTATTTGAGAAGATCGTCTCATAGCGAGATCGGGGTTTAAAGTATAATTTATTAATTTTTTTTGTTAGATATGGGGTAATTATTTGTAATTCAGTGTATTATTTTAAAAGTTAATAGAAGTTTGGGGGTTAAACTGCAATAAATTATAATTTTCATCATCTCTGGTGAACAACCCAGCTTTGTGTTTTTCCAGGTTGAGTTTATGGTATTGTTTGCGCTTAATTTCTCTTCAATTATAGCCTCCTTCAACCTCCTTTCTTCACCACCGATATACGTCTCATTCCTCTGTTAGTTTTGCCGGTATAAATTGAAGGTTTTCACCGAATTTGGGGGCTATAGATTGTCACTAGGAAACAAGGTTTTACGGTGGCGGAGACAAAAATTTGAACGAGTTTTTCGACAGTGAAATGAAGGTTAGGAATTGAGAACGTCGGAATGGAAGTAAGAACTGAGCACATGGAGCGAATTGGACTCTGATGCGGTCATTACCAGCGGCGAATGGGATGATGATGACCGGTTTGCGGGTGGGGCGGTGGATCGAGTTGGGCGGTGGTTCAATTGAGTTGCGCAGCAGGTCAAACGGGTTGGACCTGATGTGTATTTTTGGGCCTATTATGTGTTCTGGGTATAATTTTAAACCATAATTGAAAATTTTAACTTTTTAATGATGATCTTTCAATATATTACTTTCATGTTTTATATTTTTTTAACATGATTTTAACTTTTGATATTTTTAAGCTGCAAAATTATGATGATTTTAATTTTGGGGTGATATTTTTATTATTGTTGTTTAATGTTTTATAATTTTAATTTTTATAAAATTTTGATGACAATTAAATTTTTCTTTCATGTTTTACCATTTTAATGCGCTCTTTATTTCATATATATGTATATATATATATATATATTATTCTATATTTTAACCATATACTTGTCATGTACGTTTCATTGTTTTCAATTTGATGTTATTCTAGTTTAAATCGATTTACTTTTATTTGTTGTTTGTATAATTTTAATTATTTATAATGATCATTCAATATATTACTTTCATGTTTTATGTTTATAACTTGATTTTAACTTTTAATATTTTAAATTTTGACTTGTGATGATTTTAAATTACGAGATGACGTTTTATTGTTGTTTTTTATGTTTTACAATTTTGATTTTTGTAGAATTATGAAGACAAGTCAAATTTTTTTCTATTCATGTTTTACATTTTTGTAGAATTATTATGTGCTTTTAATGTTTTAATTCGATATTTTACTCTTTTAATTCGATACCATGTTGATTTGATGTTCAAAACTTTTCATTGAATGTTATTAAAATAAATTTATTATAATTTTTTTCTATATTCCAAATGTACTTTTAATATTTTAATTCAATGTTCGACCATTTTTATTTAACGTTTAAGTTTTAGTATTTTTAATTTGATGCTTTAATTTTTTTAAATTTGATTTTAAAAATTATTGTAAAAAAAATTCGTGCACTTTCATGTACTTTAATGTTTTAATTTGATGATTTAGTATTTTAATATGATATACTGTTTATTCGGTGTTTAACTATTTTCATTTGATGTTATTAAATTAATGTATTTTAAATTTGATAATAGTTTTGCTCGATTTTTAATGTTTAACCATACTCATTTGTTGCTTACGTTTTAGGAGTTTAATTTGATAATAATTTTACTCAATGTTTAACCTTTAACCATTTTTATTGGATGTTTACCTTTCATTAGTTTAATTTAATTTTTTAACTATTTATCAGTTGATTTTATCCATTCTAAATCAAACAAGTTCAATGACAATTTATCCCAATAAAAACCCATATATTAGGCCAAAATCCGAATGAACTGTATCTGCCCCATTATTTTTTTCCAAATCTCTTTTTCCCTAACCCGAATTAAACCCAAAATGTTTGCCGAGTTTTGCAGTCGTCGATGTGCTCTTTATCTTCCGATGCTTCAAATTCGATGGAAATCAAGATGGAATTCGAACGGATTCAACGCAAAGCCGAGGTCGAATCGACGGCAAACATTGTAGCGGTTGAAAGCGTCAAGACGACGATGAATTTCACCGGTTTTGACAATGCCAAATTGAAGTTGAATTGGACCACAAGCGAGGCCAAGTGATGACGATATTGAGTTTGTCTTGAACGGAGGGATGACGAAGATGGAAAGACGGATATGGAGAAGGATGACGAAGAAGGAATGGCGGAGAAGGAGTGATGGTTATGGAGGTTGGAATTTCACTGGAGAAGGAAGTTTTTGTCGCGAAAATTGATGAAAATTGACGAAAAAGGTGTGGTGATGGAACGATGGAGAAGAGGTTGCACGGTGGAACGCCCGTGAGATTGAAATCGGTAAAACGATGTAAAGGTGGAGCGTGGTGGAGAAGGATTCGCTGGAGAAGAAGAGCTCACCGAAGAAGGAGTTTGCTAGAGAAGAATGTAGTTTTTTTTCATTTTTGCATATTAGCCCCTGATGTTTCTTATAATTTTTAAATTTCACCCCAAACATGTAATATTTAAGTTTAAACCCCCGAATTTCATTTTTCATATTTTTTATTTTTTTTATTTGTAATTTAGTCTTTGGTCTCACTGTGAGACGATCTCGTAGGAGATGGACTCATTTGAGAATTAGCGGATTGCTATTAACTAATAAGTAATTAATTTAGATGATCTAACTGGTTGATTACATTAGCTATTTTTATAAAAGTGTTTAATAAAATTAACTGATAGATTAATAATGGTTTGTTTAATTAATCTAGTAAATTTTTGCTGAACTAAATTGAACTTATTTGAATTGAATGGAAATAAAATGAATTGAACTAAACTAAAATGCATATACCCTCTAAAAATAGTGTCTGGGTCATTTTAAAATTAATATAACATTAGGGTGGTTTGATGTTTGTTTTCATTTATTTCGATGAGTTCCCATAATTTTTTAAAACATCTTAAAATGGATCTCAAAATATAAAATATTATAATCAGACGTTAAAAATTATAAAATGAGGTTTTTAATGGTTGGTTTAACCATTAGGTGGTCTAACAAGAGACACTTTCTTTGTTATAATATTATTTAGTAATAACTTTTGACATGTATGAAAAAGACTCGTTTGGCTTACCCTTATTTATGGTGGAACGGAGGATTAAACAGAGTTTAAAATTTTATAGAAAGTGTCCATAATATCTCCCATCCTTAAAGAATCGTAATTAAACTCTCTGTCTCACCATAAAATATGATGAGACCGTCTCACCTAAGTTTCTGCGTAAAAATAAACTTTAAAACAAATAATAATACTCCCTTGTATCCACTAACATTGAATGTATTTGACCACAACTTCTTAATGTACTTTTGACCATCGATAGATTTAATGACATGTGATAATGGTAAATAAAGATTCGATATTAGATCGATCCGTGGTGATATTTCACATGGTAATATTATTACTTAGAAAAAAGTGCTTTTATAATCCTACCTAGTTCACGTAAGTGCCAATATAACCTTTTGATAATTGAAAGTGCAAATACAACCCTAGATAATTTATGTAAGTACAATTTTACTCATTTTGGCAGTTTAAAGACGGATTTTACTGAAAAGATGATTTTACCCCTCTAATTTTTTAAATAATGAATTAAAAAATTACATTATTACACTCTATAACCCTTATCTTCTTCTTTTCTTTCTTCTCCGCCATTCATTCTCTTTCTTCATTCTTTTATGTTTTCCTTTTCCATTCTGCCGTTCTTTCTCTGTTTCTCCGTTCTTTTATAATTTCCTTCTCCGCTGGGGTCGTGGTGGCGTTAGGGTTCGCCATTTCCTTTTCTCTTTCTTTGTTCTTTTATACTTTCCTGCTGCACTAGGGTCGTGGTGGTGCTAAGGTTTGCGCCGCCGTTTCTCTTTCTCCTTCTTGGTGGCGGGGCTGGCATCGAGGGTGGAAGGTGGTAATGGTGGGGCTAGAAGGGGGGTGAGGGTGGTGGGGATGGCGGGAGGGGGGTGGTGGTGCTAGGGTTTGTGACAGGTGGTGTCGAGCGGTGGCGGGGAATGGTACTCTCTTTTCCTCCTTTAAACCTGATGAAATAACTGCCTATGTTGAGTTCCGAGCTCAGAAATGGAGTTTCGATGTCGAAATTATTGTTGGTCGTCAGGTCGGAAAATAGCTCTACGAGTCCGGAACACCAAATTTAGGTTTCTTTTTTGGATTCCATTTCTAGCCTTTGCAATAAGTTGCTAAGTCGGATGCATTTTTTGATCCGCTACTGTAATTTGAAGCTTATTATGCATTATAATGAATATGAAGTTCCTACATCGAATCTATATGCAGACCTTGAGCTGCGAAACCGGAGCACAAAATCGGCTATCTATGAACATTGTAGACATCAACTTGGGACAAGGTTCCTCAATCGGAACTAGCTCGGGCAAAGTAGTGAAAACTTAAATTACTAATATATTAAACCCGACAGATAGAAAAGCCTCAAATATCAGCTCGAATACATACAAACACCTATAGAATAGGTTAACGAAGCACCATCCTATATATAGGAATAGAATGTAGACAATTCTATTCCCCAAAACATTTTTTGTCATAATTCTAGCTAACAAAAAAAATCTATAGATTACTCTAACAAAGCAACAAAATATAGATAGGATTATAGTAGCAGCAAATTCTATTCCACACACTATGCATCATCCACACATATGTACACTACAAATTAGATCCCATGCGATTCTAAACTATGATTGGACTTCCAATAGATGTCGACCGGGCGTTCACCAAATACTTAGCCAAGAAATTTCTTGAGATGTTGATATCATCGTGTGAATACGGCTTGGTGTTGACTTGAAAAATTCGTGTATATGATAATATGACAATTAGGCCCCCAAATAATTTAATTGTAGATAAAAAATGAGCCGTAAATCTTAGTTTTTCAATTTCTTAGTAATCCACTCGAACTTGTTAGAAGGACTCGGCAGCACATAACATTACGTAATACCTGCATTCCCAAGTTTGTGCTAATTTTTTATATTGACCAATAGGATTGTAATTAGTCATCAAGCGTGAAAATATAGTATACTTGTAGGTGAGTCATGTGACATCCTATGCATTAACTAACTTTGATTTCCACTACGTCCAAAGGTGTATTGCTTGTCTTGGCAGTGTCACTCAACGAGGCTCCCAAAATCTTCACAAATGTGCTGAAGGTGCGAAATGCAACGGATCCATCCAAAACACACGCTTCTTCTCTGAGACTATAAAAATTAATCTCCAATGGTCCCTGCAAGAAAATTGTATATAAAAACAATTGAAGCTAATAAGTTATTAATTAAAATGAGTATCTAACCATCACCGCTCAATGTATGGTGCTATGAATAATTATTATTTTTAATCTTTGTGCCCTAGACTCTTGCGGATGTAGGCAATCCATTCGTTAAATGTGAATTCAATTTCTTGAGTCATCACAGGGCACAAATAGTCCACCCAACCCTTTGCATCTTGACACGAAATGTAATACATGAACCTTCATAGCAAGATTGAGAACATAAATTGCATGTAATAATTATTACTACCTCAAATATGAATTTCAATGATTAAAAATATACACTAACAATATGCAGAGGGACATTATGGTTTGGTTCACTTGGTCACGCCTCCAAAGGTCTTCGAAGTCAGTCTATGAGGCGATGATATCTCGCTTAGCACCAAAGACACACTCATTTTTGGAAAATAAGTATGTTAATTTATAGGCGCGACAAAGCAATTGAACAACAAACGAATTGAGGTGAACTCTTATTATCTTCTGCCTTGATGACCAGAGCTTTAACCTTCTTTGGTGTTTGGACAACTGGCTTAGGTTACTTTATGGGTGCCTCCTTCAAATGATTATCCGTTGCCGGGTAGGCATAAATGAGGCGATAAGGCCAGAGAAGGAACATTCCTTGTGAGTGACCCACCTTCTTATAAATGCTATCTTGAATTGGCAATGCGGCATTGAACACCACCACTTTTTTCAACGAAACTCGACAAATACCATCTGTAATTGGTTCGGCGTGATAATGTTGAATTTCTGGGTACATAGCACTGTTGGCAATGTGGATATGCATACCCTATAGCCTCAATGTATAGCTCACAAGAACTTGCTGACTACAAAGTGGTAAAATTAAACAATTTAATTAGTAGCATGTCGTATTGGTTATTGATGTGTGTAAAAAAATGTACCTTCTTGGGATTCCCTTTTCCAAGTTCTTGTCTTCTTCCATTGGTGAGAGAAGCATAGGATCGTGGTTGACCTCAACTTTGCCAGACGAGTGGCATAAACCTCAAGATGACGGTGTCAAATTCAGCGTCAAGTCGTCCAAATTGTCCGTGACAGGAAGACCGGTGTGTTGGATTAACTTCCTTACTAAAATGTCTTGTTGCTTTGTGCCCTTGTCTCGTATAATCGCTTCTTTTTAAAAATGTGCACCTTGGATTGTTTTTCCCTATTGTAAGAGCGCATGATGCCAAACACATCCTTTTGTTATTAGAAGGTTCCAACCCCCCTAGCATGACCCGGGTGATCTAATTTACCAGTAACTTTGATAAGGATGTCAATTTTACTCGTCGGAACAAAGTTCCCTTCAATTTGATCTTGTTTCAATTTAGCCTACATATGCGAGGTGATTAAAACATGTTACATTGAAAAAAATGATACGCCAATGCAAAAAATAAGGACAACAATAAATAACCTATTGAGGCTTACCACTCGTTATGTAAGTTCATTTTTCAAAGGTTTAGAGAATGTACCCTCTCTTTTTGGACGGCTCCATAGGAATAGATCACACATCTTAATCTCCTACACATTGATTGGCTAGACAGATGATCTTGCCTCCTCCTCCGTCACCCCTCTAAATTGCAAGTTGGACATTATTTTTGAAACGTTCTTTTATGAATTCGAAGGCCGTCAAATCATATACCCCGCAACTAGTCCGATGAGGATATTCATTCTTCTTGGCATTATCTCTCTTGACTTCCCTTGTACCCTAGGTTACAAAATCTTAGACAAGTGACTACTAAAGACTGGGTAAGATTAATACACACAAACTTATTTACAAGTGGACTAACATTTTCTTCATTCTCCAGGGCCAGTCTCTTATGTATCTTCAAAGTTTCCAGTTGAATGTGTGTATCCAATGAGAAAATATGTGATCCCATGACAATGTGTGCTTGTGGTCTATGCAACTCTTCGATAACATGCTCATTGTTGTTTTTCTCAAAACCTCCATGTCGGGAGCATCGATTTCAAAGGGTCTCTATTTAGAATTATTTGAAGCCAGCATGTAAACAATTATTATTAGGAAACTAGCTGAGTAATTTTAGAGGGTTCTCAATAAAAACTCAATACCGAAACCTTGCATTCCATCCATAGAATGTTTTTGTACTCCTTCGGGACCTCGTGCCAATTGTCATACTTTATATCTACCCTCGTTCTACCAACTTTCCCAACCAGACCACCAGCATGTTTCTCCGACAAACATTTTCCAAACTTGTTAAAAACTAATAAGTTAATTCCTTCCCAATAATTCTCTGCTCTAATATCCTAAAATGCATTCTTGCTAATCCTACCTCATATGTCCTTTCCCCTCCATCATCCTCATTTCCAATCGAGTCCTCATTGCCTTATTCATAGGTAGCACCTCATCTGGAGTCTTGTTGTGAGACATGTTACTACTTGCAATCAAGTATGAAAATCTATATCAATTTTGTAAACCCTAGAGCAAGAATTATATGAAACCATTTCATGCTTTCAAAAATTAGTTCATGGTAAGAACTTTATCCTAAACCCTAGGAGATTAGAACAAGAGACGTTAAAACAATAATTTAAATCACATGAGTTGGATGCTAACCATTTCAAGTATTCAAGTATTCACACAATAGTAACTGGTTATACTAACCCTAACCCCTTGTCCCCAAAATGGGTAGAAAATTGTAGAAGATTACATTAATTGAGGTGTAAGCAAAGGTTTACCTTGAACTCGAAGACAACTTTCTGAAATGTGAGATGGAATGAGAGGAATGAAAGAAAGGGAAGTGAGGAAGAGGGGTTTTGGCAGGAAAAAAGAGAGGGAATTCGCACTAAAATTTGTGCTTGAATGCGAGTTTGAATAGAATAAATGCTTCCTATTCCCCTGGCCCGTTTGATAAGTTCCGAACTTGAAACAGGAGTAGAGCATTTTCCATAATTGGAACTATGTCTTGGGATGAGGTACGAGTACAAAGTAAGTTCCGGACTCGAAACTTAATTTTATATAAAAAATGATGGGGGGATTTTCAATCAGAAATCCCCAAATTGCTCAAACCCTAGAATCCAAATTTTCACTTAACCTACTCAAATTATATTACAATGGCAATAAGTCCTGGAGGTAAGGTGGGTTTGCAATTATCGCCAAGGAGTCGTTCAGAATGCTAGCACAAAAACTTGGCGCCTTCCATTAAAGCAAATAATATCTTCAGCCGTGGTATGATTGGGAGATACCATAAAACTTTTGCCGGCGTGTTCTTCTTCGACATGACCCAACTTCTTCCCTCACAGCTATGTCACGCCGCTTCATCTCATACCTTGACTCCCCGCAAACCCAACAATTGTCTAGTAACTCATCATCATTTCCCCGATACAACATACAGTCATTCGGGCATGCGTGGATTTTTTTCCCAATTCAAGTCCCATTGGACATAGCATATTTTTCGTTGCATAAAATCTATTAGGCATAAGATTAACCTCGGGAAGCAATTCCATAATTAATTCAAGTGTCTCCATCATCCCTTTGTCCGCCCACCCAAATTTGGCCTTCAAGTTCATAATTTTCAAAGTTGCACTCAAAACCGAATGTGTGGAGCCATTATACAATGTCATCCTATTGTCATTTTGTAAGGCTTCTAGAGCCACTGGTTTCCAGTGAAAATCTCTAGCTACATTCTTGACCATCTCATCAAATAAATCACCACCGACTAAATCACCATCTCCCTTTCCACTTCCATTTTCAACGGTCGCAACCTCCCCATGCCACACGCAATTAGCGTAACTAGTATCAAACCTGTTAGTGATTAGAAGTTTCCGTAATTTCTTCCTACCCAGAAATGCATCATTTTTACAATCTCTACACGGTCATCGGGCACGCACCACCCCATTATTTGATGAATGTTCAAACCCCAACGCAAGAAAAGATCCAATAAAAGGAATGTAATCGGACGAATTCCTATGATCATTACTAATAAGTTTAATATAATCCATTACGAACACCCTACATGGAAATGCCATAAATTTGTGGAATGAAATAAAGGAACATAGAACCATCCCAAACCTTCACTTTCATACAACAAATTAACCAAAATATAACAAAACCCCTAAACCATATATTCAACACATTTCAACTAATTAATACGTATAATGAATAAATTAATATCACACATACCTTTCCCAATTAGTTCACAATCAAGCCCCAAATTGTCCAAGGTTTCAAAAAAAAATTATTCTCCCAAATGATAAAGCCATCTAAAAATAGGTGAGAGTTGACCAAACTTCAATTCCAATCTCGGGACTAATGCGGAACATTTACCAGAGTTCACTCCAATGTTCCGAGTTCGTAACATGGTCCTGGACAAGTTTTGATGTTCTTTCCTTCATTAATGGATGAACTCGGAGTTTCGAGTCCAGAACTCAATCGATTCACAAGTCCCGAATTTGGAACATAGGAACAAAGACACCAAAACACAACCGCCTTTGAACCTGATCAATTAAAGGTGGTTATTAATAGAATCGCCTATAACTGGGACATTTAAAGGAGGTTCTATTAATAACAACCTTCCTAAAATATTTAACAATCTTCTAACTCAATGCCGGTCCAATTGAAGCATGTTCCGAGCTTGGAAACTCTTCCCAAAGGAAGTTCCTCTGAAATCGGATGGAACCGCCTTCTAAAGGGTGTTTTTAATGACCAATCCCTCACTAGTGATGTCATGTGTTCTTCTCGAAATACACTCATTCCTGGAAAAAATGTATGTTGAGTTATGTTGGTGGGCCGAGATCCAATTGGACAATACCCGTACAAAAGGTGGTGACCCCCTTCTCCACTCGTGCTCTTCTTGTTTGAGGTTTTGTGTTTTTCCCTGCTGGCACAATTGTTTTTGTGGGTGTCGGGTGTTTCTCCTTTAAATGGTCGTTTATCTTAGGATCGACATAAACAAGATGCCGAGGCCACAAAAGAAATATTCCTTGGGCCGCACCAACCTTATTGTAGTCTTCATCTGGAATAGGAAACATTGCATTGTGCACGAATGGTTTCTTCACAGTGTTATGTTTAACTTAGCATTCTGTATTTTCTCTTCCCTTGTACCCGAGGAGAAAAGATAAAATCCATGTGACATAAACACCACAAAATCGAAATGTAAACCATTTAGATTTGTAATAGACTAACGTTTTTCTCATTCTCTAGGCTATTTTTTGGTGTATCTCCCAACTCTCAAGTAGAATATTTCTGTAAGTTAGCCATGGACAATCGCCTTTTCTATTCAAGAATATGAAATCTCTAGAAAGTGTGTACTTTTGTTCTTGTCAACTTTTGGATAACATCTTCATTGTTATTTTCCTTAACTCATTCATGCTGGGGGCATCGATTTCAAAGTGTCTCTATTTAATGTGACAAAGAAGGAAAAATTTAAAATGATTGGCTTTCGATCCAAAGGGTGTTATTAGAACAAACATGTAAACAATTGTGATTAGGTACCTTGCATTCCATTCAAAGGGTGACTTTGTATTCCTTTGTGACATCGTTCTAATTATCGTAATGGATGTCAACCCTAGTATGAATGACTTTCCCAACCCAACTTGACCACTTCGCCTTGCCTTCCGACAAACATCGGCCCATTGCGTTGAAAACCAACTGTGTCATTTCCTTCCTAGTCATTCTCCTTTCCAAAGTTCTACAATGTTTTCGCAATTCCCACCTCTCCATTCCTTCTTCCTCCCCATCCTCATCTACCGCTGTTTCCGTATTTCCATCATTGGAATTTAATTCATCATCTCGACCTCTCTTCCTTGACATTGAACTACAACCCACCCATTCAAATCAACACATGTCAATCTTTATTGTTTCTATTTCCCCAAACCCTATGACAAGAACAAAATAGCATCATGATATAGTAATGAACATAAATATACACAAAGTTAATATTGAGTAAAAAACAATGATTGAGCACAAATAAAGAGTATTAAATTATAAAACACAATTATACACACAAAATGTAGCGTAATCATTTACCTTAAAATCTGGTAATAATGTAACTAGTTAGCATTGTAGAAGAAACCCTAGCTTGTACTTGATTTCTTGAGTCAAAATCTCTTTGAACCACGAACCCCAGCTCCCAATTTGGTTTTCACCAACAAAATTCTTTCCCAACATGAAGCCCTAGCTCAAATGGGATGATTTAATATTTTTTTCTTTGAGTGTGTGAACAATTTGACCAGAAGAAGGACATGAGTGTTGAGTGCGGGTTTTGGAAGAGAGAAATGGTGGGAAACTCATGCTCAAAACTTGTCATTTATTACTCTTTTTGAAAAGTCTTGAACGATAGGAAATAAGCCCTAGCTTCTATATCTTCCGAACTCGGAATTGATTTGGCTCTCATTTAATTGAGAGCTGAAAAGGTTACGGAACCAGAATTACTTCAGTTTTTCAGGAATTCTTAGCCGATTATCTTCCAGACTCACAAACAGTTGGGGTATTTAAAAAACTCCAAATTTATTTCAGTTTACCGATTACTCAATTTGCATATGAACCCTAGACAGAGGTAAGAAAATTCAATTACATACACTTGAAAAAACACACTTTTTGAATTAATTATCATGAGGAGGAGAGGTGTTAGAGGAAGCGGTAATGCGTCATCCCGGAGTCATGCTTCGTTCACTGAGGCGAGAGAGTTGGAGAAATTCTTCAACACAAAAGCTAAAAGGAGTTACGCATATTTCTTAAGAATAAGGAAATGTACAAATCATAAAGTCGTACGTAGTGCCAATAAGCATAATTTGTCCCTAGGGTATATCCTGCGATACTTTAGGAATCAAGGTATGGAAAAATTATTGACCTGTGAAGAGAGTGTGCACTATGACGAGGTGGTGCAGTTCTACGCCAATTTAGGGGAAACTTTGGGAATAAATATGTGGCACTAGTTAATAGGAAGCAAGTCATTGTGACCAAATATACTATAAATGCAGTTTTAGGTAACTCCTATATATCGGCTGAGACCCTGGGGCCAGATAATCCCGAAGGACCCCTGGAGATATCTTATCAACAACAATGGATGGACGTTAGTGAAGCCACCCCTCTTTGCCTCGTAGAAATGGCTAGAAAATATTTTGGTAGGAGAGGGTGTTTGGTTGGACAAGCAGATTCTTACGATGTAGGTGTCGTAAGTGTTGAACAGAGACTCATTTATGAGTGGATATGTATGAATGTTCTCCCGTCTGCGAGTGAACTATTGGCAATTTGATGTTGTTTTATTATGTGATGGACGAGATCCCAATTAAACTGGGATTTACGATTTGAACTACATGTTAAAAGTGGCGGAAACTAGGAAGAATGATTTACCATAAGGTAGACTTATCAGTGCTTTGCTAAAGCAGTTTGGTGTCCAACCAGTGGATAGACCTATAAGGTTGGAGTATTACAACCTGGGCTAGTTTGCGCACAAGCTGTTAGAAACAGCCGATGGTGGGAAATGGTAACACAAGGAAATTCCGGGCGCAATAGCTAAAGCAGCTAAAAGGGTAAGGGTTGCAGAGTTAGACATGGCTGAGTCATCTTCTTCTCGTGAGGTTGATTTTCATTTCATGTAAATAATTCTTCTAGTACGGTACTCCATGTTTCTCGAAAATAATTCATTTTTGTTTGTTTTAAAAAAAATTCTTGGTGGACAAGGTGCTTGGAAGAATGCTGTGAGCAGGTACATTACCTGCATTCGAGGTGATGTTAGTAAAGCTAACGAGAATTTAGCTCGAGTTGAAGCCCGACAACCAAAACTGATTAAAATCTCGGGTTTGCAGTTGGAGTTTCCTGATGGCGAGCCAATGCCAAAATTTGCACCAAAGTTTTCCGAGAACGAGCCAGAGATTGAAGACAACGAGGACCGGGTTGAGAATGCTGGGGGACAGGTGGCTCGTGAGGAGGCCGTCGTGGCAGAGACCACTATGTGGAGGAGCCCGATAATAAAACTACGGATGTAAATGTTAATAAAGACTCAAATGCCAAGCAAGCAGCGAATGAGAAAACTGTCTGGGAGGTAAGCAACCCTGAGTTTCAAGAAATGTTTGGAGATTCATGAACATCGACTTGCACGTATTAATTGTTGGTTTTCAAATTAGACTTTGGCAAACTAGACTATTTTCTACTTTGGTTTCAGGTACTATTATGTAGTAATAGTACATCATGATTGTTTCCAGTGCCAAATATAATATTTAGAGTATGTAATATCAGTAAAATTGGATCTCATAGGAAAAAGATAAGAATATTATTGAGGCGGCTATTGCTAACTGTAATATTTTTAAAAAGAAATTCTACATACACAGCACTTTTTTTATAAAAAAAAATGAGACCCCCTATACAGCTAGTAAATCGGGGGCCTGGGCGAACATTTCACTTGCCTCCCATATGGGGCTGGCCCTGATTGTTTCGATGTCCAAGTACTTCACTGGTAGGCCGATAATTACGGTTCTTATGTTTTTGGATTACTAATATTATTGTAATGATGATGTTATAGCTTTATCTTGATGATTTGTGTCTATGGTAATAACCCAATTTTGGCTTAAGATCTTAAAATGACATTAATTCCCAAGGTTCTTACGGGTCCGGAAGTCCCTCTGGTCTTCAATTTTATTGACATAGCCCTGTTTCGGACTCGTAAATCATCATCAGATGCCATGAGTTTTTCTAGCTTCCGAATTCAGGTCCTCTTTCCGTCCCTAACCTGATGGAATCAAACTTAAAAGTGCAACTTATTTTTTTTTCCAGATTATTTTGTCTTTGGAGTCCTTTTTCCGGCCTCAGAAATTAATATTGCTGCTCAAGTCATTTAACTTCCATAATCTTCTCCCCAGTCTGTTCAAAAACTGGTCAATCCAAGGTTGAAAGGCTGTATTTTTTCTCTATTTTACGAATTTTTGAGCCCGAAAGTAAATCGTGTCTTGTTTTTAAAACTGCCGAGGAGCAGCTTCCAGACTCGTAAAGATATGATCCTTCTCCAGGGACTTAGCTTTTGATATCTTTCCTTATTTCCGCTTAAAACCTGGTAGGATCAAGCAAAAAGGGAGCATTTTCTTTTTCTCATTTCTTCAGGTTCTGAGTTCAGAACCTCTGTTCCAAGCTTAGGTCCAAGTTCCAGACAAAACCTGGTAATTGGAAACCAGCATTGGCAAATAAAAGTCCATGTATTTATTACATAAAATGATTCCGATATAGGTTAAGCCTTCGGAAAACATGTTCAATGACGGGAACCATCATTTTCTTAATATGCAAATATCTAATTTTAAAATTAACAAGATAAATAGTGTTATGATAACAGAATGACCTACGCAACGCCTAATTTTAGTACGTAAACCAGTTCAGCTCTCTGAGCTGCAATCAGACGAAGGGTATAATCAACACTAAAACAAAGCTATGAAATTGACTCAATATTTGGTGATGTTTTGATATCGGAACAATGTTTTATATCGCAGAGGTTGCTCGATTCCACCGTTTATCGCTTCATACAAACGATGGTTAAATTAAAACTGTCATTGTTACCATGCATAACACAACAGTTTAATTCTAACCACCATTGAGTTGTTGCATGTAGTCGTCCATCTACCTTTCTTCAGTGCGACACTTTGTTAAGGTGTGGAGTATAATGGACGGTGGTGCGGAACTGGTTCACAAAAAAAACTGCCCATTCACGCTATCATTGACCCTTTTTACACTAGTGACTATTTTAATAATTAAAATATTATAAATAAGATGGAGAACCTATAATGATATTTTAATGAATTAAAATGTTATAAATATTATTCAAGTTCATTGAACGTAAACACACAAAAGTCCATTGTAAATATTTTGATGTATTTTATTAAATCAATTAAAATTAAAATAATTACCAATGTAAATTTTTTGGAAAAACCCCTCTTCAAGTGTACACAAAGTTAGAAGTTTAGTTTTTTTTTTCGAACAAATGTCCAGAATAAAGCTCCTATTTTTAGGTGTGCTTTCTCAACCTGTATTTGAGCACCGGTGTTGTAAAAGATAGGCAGCTTGGAGGAGGGTGGCACCACCAGCTTGTAGATCATGAACTTGGTCGAGCACGACGTCCTTCCAGAGAACCAATCCATCTTCTTCCACTGAACGCAGAAGGCACCTCTTGGAACCCTCTCATGCTACCAGTGAAGGCACCTCAAATATGTTCAATATGTTCAACTTGGAGTGGCGAAGAATGGAGGATTATAAAAACACAATTTTCTTAATTAACTGTGTAATTTTATCAATGTTCTAATTAGTACCCATCAACTAAATTTTGATTAATATGTTCTTTACTGAAAACCTCCATAATATATTTGTAAAAATATGGAAACAATTTTTAAATATGGTGCAAAAAGATGAATGAAACATTTAATTTTGCCTAAAAGTTGGTAGCTAAACTGTTATTTTCTCTCTTTATATATATATATATATATATATATATAAATAGAGAAACATGTAAATCCTTACAGAAACTTATAATTCCAACATATCATAAAATTTAAATTAAACTCATCTATTGGGGTAACAATAACATGTATTACTAGTGGATTCCGTATACAGTTGATTGTGAAAGACGACTATGAAAACGAGTAGCAACTGCAAGTTCAAAATTTGATGAGTTTGGCGATCATATTTCGTAGTTGGTCCAACGGCAGTGTGGTTGCACTGTGCTCAAATTTGGAGGGACCCAAATATTTTGTTTTGGCCCTTTATATATACATCTATTTTTCTATTTTTTTCCCTTTTCACTTCAAATTGGGCTAGGTTTTTTAGCACCAGAAATCTTTAAATAGGGCCTTCTTAAAAGGTAGTAAAAGCCCAAATTGAAATATAAAAAGATTCTAGACCAAAGTAAAAGATAATAAAACATAATTTTTAGGTAAAATGCATTTATAACACCCCCACTTTCTTGGTTAGTGCACATATACGCCTAGTTTTTCAAGAGTGCACATATATCCCTAAGCTGTGACGTAAAAATGCATAACCCTCATGCCTGAGTCCGACGTTGTCCTATTATTTTCCGGTGTTGGCCAATATTAAAATTATCAAAATAATCTTCACTTCTCATTTTTGAAAAGGTAA
>JAULKJ010033761.1:0-17138 GCA_032355405.1 Rubia balearica
CCGATGCTGCCGGAGTTGCTGAGGATGCTGCAAAGGCTTCCGATGATCTCCCCGTCGGCTATGCCTACGCCGACGACGCTGGGGCCCTCCCTTCTTCCGTCGGCGCCAGGGAGCGCAAGCGAGGTTAGATCAGTTCTAGGTTTTATTGCGTTGTTTAATTGAGATTCTAATTTGATTTTGTGTGTAGATAGATAACTTAGTACTTCCTTTGATTTGTGTATTTTTTCTTTGATGTTTGAACAAAAGATGTGGATTTTGATTTGTGTGTTTTTTGTTTGATGTTTGAACGAAAGATGTGGATTTTGATTTGAGCCAGTTAATTAAAGTTGTGGATTTGATTTTGTACCGATAGGAGTTCCGTGGACGGAGGAGGAGCACAAGCTGTTCTTGATGGGTTTGCAGAAGGTTGGAAAGGGAGATTGGAGGGGAATTTCTAGAAACTTTGTTAAGACAAGGACTCCTACTCAAGTAGCTAGCCATGCTCAGAAGTACTTCCTCCGCAAAAGCAATCTCAATCGCCGGCGTCGCAGATCCAGCCTCTTCGACATCACTGCTGATACGGTAAGAAAACGGATTGATTCCATGATTATAAGATTGATTCAGGTCGAATAAATGGATTATAGATTGTTGCAAATGGGAAAAGTTGTGTTGAGGCCTTAGATCTTGTTCGGCTCAGTTATTGTTAATAAGTTCTGATTCCTGAAAAGATAAGGCATCCCTTGTTGTATGGATTTTGTTTTTAGGGGTTTTCATGTGTTTTCTTCTTTTTGAATGTTTAGGCATTGATGTGCTTATCTGTGTGATGTTTTGATGGTGATTAGGTGTCTGTAAAGGCATTGGAGGAGCAACCTAAACAAGAACATCGAGATGAGACACTGTTATCAAGACAACTGCTTCAGTGCCCTCTGGGCAGGAAGCTACAAAGGTGGAGATGGCTTCATTACCATGTCATGATTGAATTGATAAAAAAGAAGTGAATTTACAAACAATAGAGAAGTAAGGAATGGAGGGTTTAGGCCTTCCTGAAGAGGAGGAAATGGAGGTCTAAGATGAGATGATTATTTAGACAAAGTTTTTGAATTAGGACAAGCAGGATTAGGATTGTTCAATTTTCATCACCCTCACTAGCATTGGATTTCAGTTGCTTTGTGTACAGACTACAAATGTTTGTTGATTTTGACTTTTTTTCTTGCTTATTTTGGATTCCATTCTTGTGCTCTTGGTTCTATTTTGTTCTGGAGATGAGGGATGAGGAATATTTTTTCTTTTCTTTCTCTTTTGGTCTGATGGGAATGATGTATTCTTGGTGGTAACAACTTACCTGAAAATTTTGTTCAACCCTACAGAGAATTTGATAAAAAAGCAAAATTTACAGGCTCTTCATGGGCTGTTGTACTCGAGAAAAATGATGGCCTTAATTCTACCGCAGATGTATATCTTGAGGGTACAGATCAGCAGCGCAGATGGTTTCAAAGCTCTGTTCTAACGAGTGTTTCTACAAGAGGTAAAAGATATGAAAAAAGAGAGACATGAAAGTTTACATACTTCTCTGTAGGTGTCAGGGAACAAAAGTGGATGGTTAAAACAGATCTTGTAACACATTAGCTTGCTGGTGACAAAAGATTCATATTCAGCTCTAATAAATCTGCATTACAGGAAAGGCTCTATATTCAACTGTTGTCACTCATGGATTTGTGTTGGATGAGAGGGGATTAAAGATGAGTAAATCCTTGTGTAATGTCGTGGATCCAATTACTGTGATTGATGGGGGCAAAAATCAAAAGGTCAGTAATCTCTTGGCTCCATCTTATGAATTGGTGGTGGTGGTCCTTTTGTCAATAATGGTACATTTAGCTGCATCTTTTGGCATGAAGCTCCTGCTTATGGTGCAGATGTCCTACGTCTCCTGGTTTCTAGCATTGATTACACTGGAGATGTGATTATTGGACCTCAAATCCTCCGCCAGATGTCTGATATATATCGGAAATTGCGTGGAACACTACGATTTCTCTTAGCAAATCTTCATGATTGGAAAGTGAGGCCAAACTTCAACGATCAGTTATTTTGTTTGACGTCTTCTCATTAGAATTGATTGTTTACAATCTCTTTCTTGCCATAATGTGCGAAAACACACACGCACACTTTTCTTTAATGGCTTAAAATCATCCGGATACTCACTTCTGTATTTCTTGCACGGGTTGATTATGCTATCCCATATAATGAACTTGCAAAGATCGATCAGCATGCTCTATTTCAGCTGGAGAATGTTGTAAAGAACATCAAAGAGAATTATGAGTATTATCAATTCTTCAAAATATTTCAGGTACACACTTTTCCACGTTCTCCACAAAACTTCTTATAAAGAATTTGGAAGTTATTTTTAAGGCCTTAAGTTAAAAAAAAATGAAGAAGGGTTCAATTTATAGAAATGAATAAGAAAAAAATTCATATAAAAGAATGTTGTCAAAAAAAGATTGATTCTTGCAGTCTTCCATCTAACTTATTTTTAAGGCCTTAAGTTATTCCCATCTTTTCGCTTGTCAATTTTTACAGATCATTCAGCGCTTTGCAATCGTTGATCTCTCGAATTTTTATCTTGCTGTTGCCAAGCCGTATGTTGGGTAAGCTTCTTATTTTCTCGAACCTTGATTTAGATGCTAAGAAACAGGTATATAGATGCAAGGTTTAAACCCCATTTATTTATTTATTTTGCTGGGGCATGAATAGCTTTACAAGGAGGACTTGTCAAACTGTCCTCGCAGAACAATTGCTTACCATTGTCAAAGTTATCGCTCCCATTCTTCCGCATTTGGCTGAGGATGTCTGGAAAAATCTTCCTTTTCAGTATGTCACCGAAGATGGACAAATCGCCAAACAAGTATTCGAGTCTCGATGGCCTTCAAGTAAAGAAAAATATCTGGCATTATCCGACGAAGAAGTGGAATTCCGGGAAAAAGTTCTTGAGGTATCTCACAATCTGCCATGTTTGTCGAGTTTCCTTGTCTGGAATCACAAGTATTGTTTTTTGGCATTTACCTTAATCCACTAGCAATATAATTACAACGCCGGTTCTAACTTCTGTTGATATGATCAGTTGAGAATCGAGGTTAACAAAGTGCTCGAGCTCGCACGAATGGGGAAGTTGATCGTCCCAGTTTGGAGGCAAAGGTCTTCCTCCATGTAGGCGACGCCAGCCTTGCACCAAAACTGACTGAAGCGCACGAATTTCAGAATTATGCGGACACATTGCCTCGCCTATTCATAACGTCTCAGGTACCGTATTCTCCCCTTTCAGACATTCTTGATTCCTCAATCTCCGGTAATGTGTAAGATTACAAATGTGGTGATCTACAGGTTGAGATTCTTCCATCCCTAAACGATGAGCAAATTTCACACGCGTCATACGCAGGAGAGTATCTCATCGGAGGCCAGAACAAAGTCTGGATCGGTGTATCGCGAGCAGAAGGGTCAAAATGTGAAAGATGTTGGAATTTCTCGCCACAGGTAGGCTCTTACGACAACCACCTGTCCCTTTGCAGCCGATGTTATGATGTGGTCGGAAGTAATCCTGAGCCGGCTCTAGCTGCAGCAGTGAGCTGAAATATAGCTATAGGGTTCCATTTTTGTTGTGGAACTACTTTTTATGTATGCCTGCTTCAAAAGATTGGATGGATGTGAGATTGATGTTCCATCTTAATCTCCAAGGTTCACATTTGTCATTTGATGAAATTGCATTACTGTTAGATTCATCGTAACCGATACATTTAAAGAGGTAAGTCTACATTTGATCATCGAACTGTCGATCATACAATTATAAGACAGCTCGATTTTGGTTTAGGAAACAGAATCCGATATGCTTTAGGAAAAGTCGATCGTTAACTTATATAAAGAATTTAGATGTCATAAATGGTGAAAACAAACGACTGATTAAGCTGGAGATGGATGTCTAAACTACTTCAGTATCCGATTCTTCCCGATGATCTCATCTCCGAAATATTACTTCGTCTTCCTATGAAATCAATAGGTCGATTCAGGTGTGTTGCAAAATCATGGCGATCTCTGCTCTTCGGCTCTTGGTTTGTTAAACACCACCTCGATTTCCACATCCATGACCCAGAACAAATCATGTTTTCCGATGTGTTTTTTCGGCACCATGACCTTCCAGCTCTCTCTTCTGAAAGTTGGAATGTTCCGACAAGGCTAGCGTTGGTGGTAGGATCGTGTCAGGGTTTGGTTCTATTTCTTCAAGATTTCAGAAATTTCAGATACAGATACAGGTTCAGAGGGATAAAGGAAGATGAACATACAGATACAGATAGACAAAATGAGAAGGTATTACCCTCTCTGATGTATGATGCGTCTGCTTTGTTATTTATGGATGATTCTATTTTACTTCTATTACTGAACTGAACTTTTGATGAATTTTTTTAAAAAAAATCAGCCTTGAACTATGTTGATATATAATTTTTAGGATGGTTTTGTCATGGGGAAATAATAAGGTGCCTGCTGCAGGGATTGATGATCTGCAGATCGGGATTGATTTTGGCTAAGAACCCTACGTTCCTTATTTTGGATAAAATAAATAAAAGGTAAAGTTCCTAATGAAATAGATCTGCAGATAGAGATTGATGATCAACAATTTTGTGCTCCCCATTTTGGATCTGCAGCATTTTGGCTTTTGTGTTGCATATTTTGCGAAAGTTTCTTCTCCCCAAAAGCTTCCCTCAATAAGACTTCTTTTGAATCTTGAGAGAAGGAAACTACTTCAGAAATGAGCAAGTGAAAGGCTGCTTTGGTGGTTAAAGGAAAAGGCAGTGGAAGGGGTTCATTTTTGTATGGTGGAGCTCAGGTCATGGGGGCTTCTGGGAACTTAGGAAGTGCTCACGGGGATCCAAATTTCCCTGCCTTTTTGCCTCGTAAGAATTTGAATTGTTTCAAGTATTTCCATGTTTGTTGTTCCATTTGTGATTGTTATAGTGCTCCAGCCAGTTCAAGTTTTATGCATCTAATGCTATGGCTGATGAATATGCAGTAATGCAATTTGGTGGCCAGCATCCTGGTGGCATGGGGGTTCCTGCAGTTGGCATGGCATTTCCTGGATATGTTGCCCAACCTCAACATGGTGGTGGTATAGGGAACTCTGAAATGACATGGTATAATTCTTGTTTATTTGCCTATATGATCTTGATGTGTTTTTGACTTTTTATATCTGAATTACGTGTTTGAGATTTGAATGTTTGAAGTGAAAGGTGGTTGTCTGCATTGGGTTAAATTTTGTAGGTTGCTTTATAATTACACTGTTATCATAATGTTATCTTTCATGAGATTTTTGTAACCGTGCATTTGTTGTGGCTTGAAACTTAATGAAGCTAACATTCTCTCACCACTCTCAGGCTTCCAGTTTTAGCTGGTGCTGCTGGAGCTATGGGCGCGACTTATCCGTTTATGTCCATGGATGGTTCATTCAATATACGCCCACCTGGACAGGCATCTTCCACTGTGCCTGCTGCGATGTAAGTAATAATCTGGCTATACCAATTTCGGATTATTATAGTATTATCATAAACACTTAGTGTTGGCCCTATTCCATCTTTTGTAATGCATACTTGCTGGTGCCACAATGAATTTTATACATTTGATTTTTACTTTAAATTCTACTATTCTGCTTGCTACAGATTTCTCATTTGTGAAGTTCAATATACCCTCAGTTTTTCAGTTGCCACATTCTTATTTGTCTCTCACCTCGAGTAATTTGCTGTCTCTTTGCAATGTAAAAATACCTTTATAACCTTCTTTATCTCTTGTTTTGTTTTATTTTAACTAATGCTTGGTGGCAAGTAGTATTTTCGATTTATGAACTCAAATTTCCATAATTTGCTTGCAGCAAAGAAAATAATGCTGACAAACCCAGTAATGAATGGAACTCCTCACAGAGGCCTGGTAAGATGAGTTTAATTATTCCCATCCCTCTTTTGTTGTACATTTTTTAAAATTATTTTTCATCTTATTATTTCTTTAAATAATTGCCGGTGGCATGAGCATCACATTCTTCCACATTTCAGAGATGGCAAATGATGATTTTGGCCAGCGTCAAAAGATCCCTCGCAGGTAAGCCTAGTTTCTTATTTCAGCTTGTCATTGAGGCACTGGTATTTATTACTAATTCTGGATTTGTTGTGCAACTTGTGCATGGGCATTTACCCTTTTCAATGCTCTGCATCTACGAATTATTTGAAGTTCAACTTATTTTGATGTATTCTTTATGTTCCCCATCCAGATATACAGAGATGAAGTTTGATCAGTGAAGTATAGATAGGTGGAGTTTGTTTCATAAGCCTACCAAGGTTTAAATCCCCCTCGGAAAATCTTTTGTTTGTTGGGTGTAGCAGATTCTGAGTACAGTTCTGGTGCTGCAGGCTTCTTTCCAGGCCCTCTGTGTTCTCCAGTTATTAATCTGGTGCACTATGGGCTGCCGTTGTACTCTGGAGTACTTTAGGTAATTGCTTATACGTAGCTCATTAACTCTTCTCTTTTGAAATGTTATTGTTCCGTGCTCCATTACACAAATGCTAATATTACGTGCTTTAAGCTAGTCATCCTCGAGTTGGTTTTATGCTTTTCATGTATAGCTATTTTTCCTTCTCTTGGTTTGGTTGCTTATTAATATACTGTTGTAGATGCCCTAGCCTAGTATGTTTGATTATCTATGTGTTGAAGTTTCAATTAAAATTCAGAGATATGTTCTTGCAATTTAGACAATTTCAAATACAATTAAGACGACATTGAAGCTCCTGTTGATTAATATTTTTTAATCTGGTCCGTAATCGATTGACTCAGTCTCTAAATGCCAATCCTCTTTAGTTGTAATACTGGTGAATATTTGATACATTTTCAGTTATGCTACAGAGACTTTTGTTATTAATCTGCCTTCCACTACATTATGGTCCATGAATCCTCAGAAGTCTTAGGCAGATTCAGTATATGATAAACTATAGTTCGAGAAGTATAGGTCTGCCTGTCAATTTTACAAGGCATACTAAATGATGTCTGTTGGGTTGTTAAAGAATGTGCGTGTTTGTGTGTTAAGTTTGTGTATTATCTTCCGATTCTTTGGTAAATGTTCCCAGTTTTTGTCCTCGCAGGAATATTGTGTCTGAATCCTTCTCATGCTGTTTCATTGAAAGAAAGACAATGTAGCTTGATGGGTGGTAGACTGTTTTACTTACACGGTATGGGGGGCAGTGTTTTCTGGTTTTGTATTGACAGATAAATGTGGAAATACGATGACAGAATTATCCATCCTTGTGCTTTCAGGTTCTTTTGGCTTGGTTTATTTCTTGAGGCGTGTGTTAAGTGTCTCTAGCTTCTTCATGGATCTGGTGGAAAAGAACAGGATATTGTGCAGCAGTTGTTTGCTTTAGTGAGACAAACTTTATGTTTTGCTCATGTATTGGACTATTTTGGTACTCTTTTGGGGGTTGAAACATCAATAATCTACCAAGTTGACGTGTTAATCGGATTATTGATGCTGAGAATACTTCTGGTGTATTAATTTTTTGCAGTTTATGCATGTGTTCATTCTAGTCCGTGTACTAAGATATCCTTGGGGAAGTTGACATCATTTTATTTTCGCCAAGTTTTGAATGTGCAAGGATCCTAATGTTGTGACTTTGTAATAATTGATTTTGCAGTAGTTTGCTGTTTTTATTGTGTTTGCACTGTAATGTCCTATTTATAGGCACATTGTAGAACAATTGAAATCCTAAGATCCTGGTATTTGATTTGGTGGCAAGTCTTTCTTTTTTTAAATCCTAAATCATAACTCGTTTTCATGTTCATCTCACAGCGGTTTTAAAGTGTCCTACCATGAAGGTCTGAAGTGGAGCGTTGAGGATTATGTAAACTATAGAATATTGCATCTTACAGTGGCTTTAAAGTGTCCTAACATAAACGTCTGAAGTGGAGCGTTGCAGATTATGTGAACTATAGAATATTGTACTAACGGAGGAGTGCAATAAAAACTTGCTCTCTTCGTTCACCAACATTGATTCCTTTTCTTTTTTTTGGATAATTTTTTCAATATTGGCTCATTCTTCTTTTGACAAATTCTAGGTTGTTTTTGCCCACTTGTTTTTTACTCTTTCAATGCATTCTTTACCACTGATTCTATATTTTGTTAAAATTAAAGTACCAAAAATAAGTGAGTCAATGTTAGTGAAACGGAAGAAGTAGTTTAAAAGTCAAACTCATTAATGAATCGTGGTGGTTGTGTTGTCACGCATTTGAGGAATCTTGAATTTGGATGTGTCTGGTGTATTATAATCATCAGTTTCTTTGGTCGTCTTAATGAGAGGCAATTTAATAATCATCACTACCCATTCCCATAACTAAACGAAATACTTTGTACCGGTTGAAATTGTCGATTTTTTGAGTTAAGCCAAACCGACTTCGTTAATTTAACTGTTTTCAAGATCAAGTTTTGTGTTAAACCGTCTAATGTCATTTTATAGTTAATGTAATTAATGAAGTTATTAGATGTTTGTTTCTATATATTGCAACGATGATCCTATAATTTTAAAAAATATCTTAAAATATAATTTGAATAATAAATAGTTATAATTTGACCCTAAAAATTATTTAAATAAGTTTTTTTATTATAATTGGTCTAATCATGTAGTATAGTAAGAGATTTTTTCATTTTAAAATTATTGTTGAATAAATTTTTTATACAAAAAAAAGATATTACCACTCTCTTTATCCCACCCGAATTTGCACACTTTTTTATTAACTTTCTCATGCCATATTTGCCCAACGATAACTTTATTTACGCATACTAATGTTGTGTTAAAATATTATATTTAGAAAATACATCATGTAGGGAATCCAACAATGCTATATCACATGGTGATGTTGGTGTCTATATACTAGATCAAATTTATGATCAAACATGTTTTTGAGAAAGTTGACAAAAAAATGTGCAGATTCGGGTGGGACGGAGGGAGTAGCTAAAGATTAATGTAATCGATTTCAAATCAATCTAGGCAATTTTGATTGGGATGAAGCTCCGTCCCTGCTTAAATTGCACAACAATCATTATCATGTTATTCAAAAAATATGTTTGACCGTTAATATGTTCACCTACGTAAAATAACGGCAAATAAAAAGTTGATATTTAGACACTACTTGCTACGACGAATTTAACAATAACACATATAATAATATTATTTTTCATATATTTATTTGAATATGCGGTCAACATAGAAAATAATAATGAAATTGTTGTTTTGAGAAATCTAACATGAGACGGGAGAAGTATTAGTTTTGATGTAAAGAAACTCACAGTTGTATATTCACAAAGTCGCTCAGCGGAATAAAGCGATTGGGGGGAATCTCTTACAACCACCCCATCATAACTGCTTACATAACCAAAATTAGACTTGCTCTCGCTTTTGCATTCTCCACTTGAGAAGAAATTAGTAGTGTCAAGTTTCTACTTTTTACTTTACATATTCACTTCGTAAATATGTTCACGCAAAGAATTGAAGAAGTGGTAAATCAGTTTATAAGGGAGGGAGGAGTGATTATATATTTAAAAGTAGCGGTTGAATTTCAGTTTCATTGATTTATAGAGTAAAATAATATTAAGATTTTATATCGTTTAGTTACACATATTTAAAAATATTGATAGTTAAACATGTTTTGAAGTATGATTTGATTTGTTTTCTGCATTGGGTACTTATGCTGATGGTAGGAAAGAAGAAACAATATAAAATGATGGACAAACAACCATTTAGTTGGTACTCTCTGGTCCTAAAATATTGGTACCAATCAATGAGCACCATTTTTTAAATATAAAATGGGTGAATGAGATTGTATTGAGAGAGTAAAAAGTAAATTTAGTAGACAAAAATAATCTAAGATTTAGAGAAAATTGCCAATATAAAAAATCATAAAAAAGGAATACATATCTAATGATTGGATATTTGGATGATCAATAATAGGAAAGATCGGAAATAGTCAATGGATTGTAACCCAACTCAATCCATTGTCAAGGGGCCTTTTGGTAAAACTGAAATGCTTAAATAAATTACAATTAAGCCGATAATGATTGCTTAACATTTCGCAAATACCAGTAATAATTCAGTTGTCGGCTTCGTACATCCCTCATCCTTTAAAAATAATTGGAAAAAATGCATTCATACCCCACAATTCTTGTATTTGTGTAGATATACCCTCGACCTTTTTTAAAGTGCACCTTGTCGTGGTTTGAAAAATTGGTCAATTTCGCCCATTCTCGGATTCAATAGAAACGATCGTTTAATTTCGACCATTCCCGGATTCAGAGAAAACGGTCATTTTTATTGAATCCGGAAATGAGCGAAATTGACCAATTTTTCAGACTACGACAGGGGTATGAATGCACTTCAAAAAAGTTTAGGGGTATATCTGCACAAACACAAGAACTGGGGGTATGAATGAGTTTATCCCAACAAATTTTTTTCTTCTCCGGGCTAGCAATAATTCTCTCCAAAGCATCAGATATATCATCCTTTCTTATTTCCTTCAGTTCACACCTTGCTGCAAGAATGGCAGTTGCATTCATAAAATTCTGCAAATCAACACTTCTGAAACCCTATGTCCTCCTCTCAATTTCATCAAAGTCTACATCCTTTGCAAGAGACTTTCCTCTAGAATGCACCTACCTAATATTGCAAGCTACTTCATAAATAAAGCATAAATAATAATGAATTCTATTCACTTCGTGTTATTGTAGTAACCATCGGTAAAATATTAAGAAGTTTGATTTGTTAGTGACTTCTTTCAGTATCAGACAAGCATTTGCGAAAAAAGAGCACGTTCAAATCCAGTAGTAGTTGTAATAATTGTGGCTTACCCAATTGGTTGCCCTGACACTCTTTACATATGAATAATATTTACATAGAAAAGTCTATTCTAACCTTATACCCTAATACACCCCGTTAATCTTTACGAGGTGCAATAACGGATAGATTGGAACAATGCTTACAGAATAACTCACTAGAAAGACATTTAGTGAAAATATCAGCAACCTGTAACTATGTAGGAACATGTATAACCCAAAGACCTCCATGTGCAACCATTTCACGATAAAAGTGGTAGTCGACATCAATATGCTTGCTACGATCATGATGAATCGGATTGGCAGCAAGATATGTTGTAGAAACATTATCAAAATAGATAGTAACGAGTTCACAAAGAAAATACCACAAATCAACAAGCTGACGAAGGTAACTCGTTTCAGCCGCAGTGTATGCAATAGCTCTATAGTTAGCTTCAGTTGAGCATTTTGACACAGTAGGTTGCTTCTTAGAGCGCTATGAAATTAAATTCTTTCCAAGAAAAATGGCATAACCAGTGGTAAAACGACAACGGTCAGGATAACCAGACCAATTTACATCAGAATAACATACAATTAACGCAGGAGAGCTCGCCGAGTGGAGAAAAATACCAAAATCCAATGTACCTTGCAAATACCTGAAATTCTCTTCACAAAATGAAGGTGAGTAGTACGAGGAGCATGCATAAGCTGAGAAACCATATTAACAACATAAGCAATATCCGTATGTGTCATAGTCCAATATTGCAAAGCACCAACCATACTACAATAATCTGTGGGATTAGCAAGAAGATCCTCATCAACAGAGGACAACATAACTCTAGAAACACATGGCGTGCGTACAGATTTAATAGTATGAAGATGAAACTTCTTCAGTATAATCAGACACATATTTTTGTTGGGATAAAAACAGGCTAGAAGGAGTACGAGACATCTGAATACCTAGAAAATAATAGAGATTCCTCAAATCCTTCATACGTAGTGTGTGTTTTTTGAAATATGGCATGCTAGACTTGGTCATGTACCGCATTCCATTATTTCTGGTTTTGAGCTTCTGGATCCTTTGCTGTCTTATCGGTTTTTGCTAAACCCAATGTTTGTGAAACCTGTGAAAAGGCTAAAGGGAAACGTTTATCTTTTCATACAAATGATAAACATGCTGCTAGGGTACTTGATCTGGTTCATTGTGATTATGGGGGGCCTTCTCCTATTTTATTTGCTGATGGTTTCACCTACTATGCCATTTTCATTGATGATTATTCCCGGCTCTCGTGGTTTTATCCAATGCGCCGCAAGTCTAATTTCTGGGATGTTTATCCCCAGTTGGAGGCTTTTGTGGAGAACCAGTTCTCGTCCACAATTAAGGTATTTCAGAGTGATGGAAGGACTGAGTTCGTAAATGGTCACTTACGTTCTCACTTTCAGACAAAGGGCATTCATCATCAGATTTCTTGCCCATATACTCCGGAGTAGAACGGTTGGGATGAGCACAAGTACCGCCACATTGCTGAGATGGGTTTGTCTATGCTGTATCACTCTCATGTCTCTCTCTCCCACTGGCCCGATGCCTGTGCTACAACCACTTATACCATCAATCGGTTGCCTACTTCTGTTCTTGGAGGACGATCACCATATGAGGTTATTAATGGTCGGGTATCTATATATACCAATTTTCATACTTTTGCCCATTTGTCAGGTCTTCCCGTTCGTTTGCCCATTTGCCAACCAGAAGTTGTCTCCTCGCAGTATTCTTTGTGTATTTAGTGGTTGCAGCTTGTAGTATAAATTTTTTTGGTTCCTTGATCGCACTACTGCCAGAATCTATGTCACTCGACATTCTCGTTTTGATGAGACATGCTTTTCATTTTCTCCATCCATTCCTTTGGCGATCAGTTCTCCACTTTAAGTGTTAGATGTTTCTGTTTTTGTTGATCCTAATCCTGATTTGGCATCTCCTTTGTCGACTACATCTTCTTCATCCCCTTGCTCTATTAGCGCCATAGATTCGCCACCATCACCACGACAGGCGCCTGCTGCCTCTCCACCGGTCAGTTCGCCTGCTCAGTCTCCACCCAGCTCAACTGCTTCTTCACCAGCCTCCTTGATCAATTCTACTCCTCCTGTATATCCTCCGGTATTGCCTCCTCAAAATTGCACTCATCGCATGGTCACTCGGTCTATGACTGGAGCTATTTAGCGTATAAATTATTTAGATATTATCGCGCATGGTCTTACAGCTGACTTGCTTGCTCAATCTCAGCCGACGAATTATTGCAATGCTCTTTAGAATCTAGCTTGGGTTAATGCTTTGGATGAAAAGATGGCGGATCTTCATGGTCACCATACTTGGAATTTGGTTCCTCGCCCTTTGGATGCTAACATTGTTGGCTCCAAATGGGTTTATCGGCTGAAGTATCAACCAGATGACACCGTTGAGCATCATAAGGATAGACTTGTGGCGTAAGGTTTCTTGCAGATTTTGATTAAATGGGTTTTGATTTTGATCACACTTTCAGTCCAGTGGTCAAGGCCTCCACTGTTCGAACAGTTCTTGCCATTGCCACCATGCGCTCCTGGCCGTTTCATCAGTTAGATATCAAGAATGCCTTTCTTAATGGTGTTCTCAATGCTCTGGTCTTTATGAAGAAACCAATTGGTTACAGGGATCCCGTTCATCCAGATAATGTTTGTTGCTTGTGAAAGGCCATATATGGACTTAAGCAAGCTCCTCAGGCATGGTTCCAGAGTTTTAGCACTTATTTGACTCAGCTCGGTTTTCAGTGCAGCTCCGTCGACATGTCATTATTCGTTCTCTTGAGGGATTCCTCGTTTCTTTATCTTCTAGTATTTTTGGATGACATTATTCTCACAGGGAACAACTCGATTCTCCTTTGTCAGTTTATTGATCGGACTCATCGTAAGTTTGCGATTAAGGACCTTGGCACTTTTCATTACTTTCTTGGCCTTGAAGGTTCGCCTACTTCATCAGGTTTACTTCTTGATTAGGCAAAGTATGCTCTGGACATTATGACTCGTGCGGGGATGTCCGATGTTTAACCAGTCTCTACACGGTTTGGGCCAGGTTCTCAGCTGCACAGTTTTACTAGTCCTCCGTTCAGGAATCTGACTCTGTATCATTCATTGGTTCGAGCTCTTCACTACTTGACCATCACTCATCCATACTTGGCCTTCTAAGTTAACACAGTCAGTATCCTCAGGACCCCGGAGATGATAATTTTGTGGCAGTTACACGGATTCTGCGCTATGTTCGAGGTACACTTTGTTTCAGTCTCACATTTGATTCTTCTAGTTCTCCTGAGGTATTGGGGTATTCTAATGCTGACTGGGCTAACTGTCTTGAGACTCGTAGATCTACTTATGGATATGCTGTATTTCTTGGTTGGAATCTTATTTCCTGGAATGCCAAGAAACAGCCCACAGTTTCTTGTTCCAGCACTGAGTCTGAGTACCGAGCTCTAGCCAACACTGTTTCAGAGGTTTTTTGGCTCACTCACTTGCTGATGATATTCTCCTATTTAGTGCTGCTAATAGGAAATCTATGGAGAGAATCAAAAGAATTCTTCTTGTTTTCATTCAGGTTTATCCATATATGAGGGGAAGTAAAAAATTTACTTCTTAAAAATGGATGAACAAATGAATGAAAGTTTAACTCTATCTCTGAAAATAATGGAGGGAAAGCTACCAATAAACTATTTAGCATGCTCATGTCTTCAGTAAGATGGAGCAAATCAGATTGTGAGATGTTGGTTGGTAAAATAAGGAGAGGATCAGGATTTGGTAAAATGCAGGTAAAATGCAACTCATTAATGGGGTGCTACCGATTATGATAGGTTACTGGTCTAGTGAGATAAAACTGCTAGAAGAAATTCACAAAAGAGTGGTTAAATTGTGTTCTGATTATCTTTGAGGTAGAGAGGAGGGGTAAAGGGGTTTCGCAGTTGTATCCTGGCACAATCTATGTAGAGGGAATAAGAAAGTTGGACCGGGGATAAGAGATTTCTTAATATGGAATAGAGCTTCTATGTGCAAGCATATGTGGGACCTTTCTAAAAAAAGGATATTCTCTGGGAAAAATGGGCCCAGGAATACTACTTGAAAGGGGAAAGTGTGGGAGATTGTATTTCTGCTGTGCATGATATGATGATGGGCAAAGAGAAAGTCAAGCATAAATCTTGGTTAGTATGGAACAAATAGATACAGCCCAAAGAGAGTTTTCATGTGAATGCTAATCAATGGGAAACTGGCCACAATTGATAGATTAAAGGCTTTTAACATTCTTTCTGGTAGTCATATTTGTTTGTTATGTCAGAAAACACAGGAATCTGCTCATCATTTGTTTTGTGGTTATGAATATTTGAAAGAAATGTTGGACTTACTGAAGGATCCTCATTTCAGCTCACTAAGAGAGTTGAAAATGAAGGTATGGATGTTGATCAGGAGGAAGCCTGGAACAATGATAGGGAATTTGATCAACTCTGTATGAAATGTGGCTTGAAAGAAATCGAAGAAGCTTTGGAGACAAAAAAACTAGAGGCAAGAGTACTTACCTTTCAGGTGGAAACCGAGATCAAATGGAGGCAAAGAAAGACCAGTTTGAAGAAGAGATAGGATGAAGATAGGAAGATTTGATGTAAAAGGAGAGGACAAAAAGAGTTTGTAATTGATTGGGAGAGAAGATCTAATTTTTGTAATTGTTTTGGGCTGATTTCCAATATAAAAACCGTTCATAAAAAAAATACATGTGTGATATAGTTAAATTTAGATTGCAGAAGATACAAAATTTTGTGAAAGAAATATAAAATGATGTGGGAACCATATGATAATGTGAAATTTAATGGATTTGGATTGGAGAAGAGAGCGTATGGTAAGTGTGGTTGAGGTAAGAGAGTGAGTATACCCTCTACTTTCTTAAACATGGTACACTTTCTATTTTGTATTTTTTTCAACATCGATACATTTCCTTTTAAGTAAAAGTGAAACATATCAATCAATCATTAAAAATTTTACTTTCCTCACTCAATTTTGTTCATATATTTTAATTGTAAAAGTAATAACATTTAAATAAAGCTATGATCTCAAATATAGTAAAATGAGTAAGTATTATTTAAAAATTTAAAAGGTGAGTTTTGTTATGTTACGATTGAAAATTTTGGATTAATAGGGAAAATTACAATAACCAACCAAGTAAAGAATTTGACGGGGGTAGAAAAGAAGGGGAAAAAGCCAGGGTCATACACTTTTCCCCATTTTATCGTCTCTCTCTCTCTCTCTCTCCTTCTAATGTTCGATCATCACCATTAATTTAGTGGAAAGTAAAAGGACAATTAGGCACTACAGTAGCAATCATTGTGCTACAACCACACTAGAAATCCTCCCCTCTTTCGTGCCCCCTTTAAAATCCTACCCATTCCACTCCATTTAATTCATACCAAAACGCTTCCTTCACACTGTCACACACAGTAAGTTCCCAAGCCTTTTCTACTCGATTGGTGTTTTCCTTTTCTTTTACCTTGGTTAAAAATGGTTTTTAATTCATGCAAAGATCAAATAGAACATACAGTCAATTATATATTGTTCAAGTAAGGTAGTTAAATTATCAGAAAATAGTGGTCATGAAAATATCCTTACAATAGTATATAAATTTGAATAGGAATGGTTATCGTTCCAACAGAATAGAAATTGCAAAAAAAAAAAAAACTCAATCAGCTCACATTATGATGACCTTGATGACAATCGGCACCCCACCTTATATTCCCTCGATGAACAATGTGTCTAGAATGCATAGGCAGTTACCAGAAAGGAACTCGAAAAAACTCGTTTGGGACAGGATCTTGATCTTCCTACCCCCAGAGTAGTTCATGCGCCACTCTCTCCCATAGCATCTCAGCACAATGAGGGTCTTGTCACTTGGGAGGAGTGGTACAATGTCCCCCGGGATGTACTGAATCACAAAAAAGAACATTTATTATAAATATATGCGTATGCAATTAACAATAAATAATATTGATTTAAAACAATATAGTTACATACATTTAATTAGCTAGCTATATTACCAAAGTGGAGTTTGTCCCAAAGTTCTGCTGCTTCAGAGTGCAATGAGAATGTGGGCTATCAGCAGCCATTGTATGTTGTTAAAGGTTGAACACAAGAGGCTCTGGGTTGATTCATTATGCGAAGAACTGTATAAAAATAAAAAAAATATTATTTTCATATTGTGTGAAGATGTATGAGTCAATATGTA
>JAULKJ010033862.1:0-17136 GCA_032355405.1 Rubia balearica
AAGGAAAATTTTGAATTGTGTCTATCTTTGCCTGGTCTACCTCAATACCCTTTGAGGAACAATGTGGCCTAAGACAATGCCTTGTTCAACCATAAAATGACATTTCTCAGAATTTAACCCAAAATTAGTATCAATGCAACACTTAAGAACTTGTGCTAAAATTCCTAACAAATGTTAAAAGAATTATAATGAATACTTCAACAAAATTTTCAAAAAATTCTGAGAAAATGCCTACCATACACCTTTGGAAGTAGCGGGGGGTGTTGCATAGCCCAAAAGACATACGCCGGTAAGCAAACGTACCAAAGGGGCATGCGAATGTGGTTTTCTGTTGGTCCTCCGGAGCTATAGCCACTTGAAAATACCCCGAGTACCTATTCAAGAAGCAATAATATGGATGACCCGTGAGCCTCTCAAGAATTTGATCAATGAATGGTAATGGAAAATAATACGTCCGGGTTACCACATTTAGCCTCCGGTAGTCAATGCAAACTCGCCACCCATTTTGGACACGAGTGGGCACCATTTTCACCTTTTTGTTTTCAACTACCGTCACCCCACTCTTCTTTAGCACCACTTGAGTTGGGCTCACCCATTTACTATCCGAGATCAGATAAATCATCCCTGCTTGAAGCAATTTGAGGATCTCCGCATTCACCACCTACATCATAGGTGGATTTAAACGACATTGGGGTTGTCGCACGGGTTTCCCATCATCTTCTAACAAGATTAGATGGATGCAAGTGGATGAACTTATACCTTTGATGTCGGAAATAGTCCATCCAGTTGCTTCCTTGTTTTCCAGCAAAACCACCATTAGTTCTCCTCTTGTTCTTAGGTAAGTTTACTCGAAATGATAACCGCGAGTATTTCCTTCCCCCTAAGAAATGCATAATTGAGGTCACTTGGAAAAGGTTTAAGCTGAATCACCAGGGCTTTCACCATTGATGATAAGAGTTCTGGTTTCTTGGATTTCTCTAAGGGTAGAGGAGGAGGGTTTGAACTCATATTTTGAAGCTCATTCAAGCCCTCAAAGCTTTCCTTCAAGTTAGTGCTCATTGAATACACATCGTATACATCTGGACAATCACATTCTAAAGAAACTAACAAGGAACCATCACCACTTAATTCAAAAACATCTTGCACAACATAATCATCAACATCTAAAGAATGGCAAGAATATTCTTCATTAGGATACTTCATAGAGTCATTTATGCTAAACTCTATTTTAATTCCATCGAATTCCATGGTGAGGGTACCATTATGTACATCAATCATTGTCCTATAAGTTGTCAAAAATTTCCTCCCCAACAAAATCGGAGCGGCATGTTTATCATGCTCCATATCAAGGACATAGAAATCTACGGGGAATATTAAGGAATCCACCTTAACCAACACATCCTTGACAATACCTTTAGGGTATGCACTAGAACGATTGACTAATTGGAAACCACCCTGGTTTTATGCAAAGTACCCAAATCGAGGTTTTCATACAAAGAATAAGGAATCACATTTATGGATGCACCTAGATCAAGCATGGATTTTTCAAAGTGTGTGTTTCCTATCATTCAAGGGATGGTGAACATTCCGGGATCGCTACATTTAGGTGGTAACTCCCTTTGACACAATACGGAGACATGCTCATTTTTACCTTTCTTTAGCTTATTTTTGCCCTTTGCTTTCTATTCACAACACACAATTCCTTAATAAATTTAGCATAACTTGGAATTTGCTTAAGGGCGTTCAAAAGAGGAATATTTATCTCACGGTTACGAAAGACTTCGCAAATGTCTGTGTTGTCTCCCTTCCTCCGTTTGTCCTTCAAAGCCTCCAGAAATGGCGGTTCTGGTACATTTGGAGGGATTTCCACCATCTTTTCCTTCTTGTGAAAGGGAGGTGAAGACTCAGGACTGCATTTTGATTTTTCAATGGTGATCTCCTCTTCCTTTTTCTTTCCCTTCCTCACTTTGTCATTAGCCACTTTCTCGACCTCTTCCTTCACTTACACTTCAACCAATACGGTTTCATTTTCAATGATTTCATCCTCTCAAGAAGTGCCAACCTCCTTACCACTTCTCAAAGTGATAGCACTTGCATTTTGCCAAGGGTGAAGCTCTGGTTGAGAAGGAAGTTTTCCCGAATCTCTTCCCTCCATTCGATTCAAGATTTGAACCATTTAGCTCACTTGAGTCTCTAGGTTTTTCATGCTATATTCGGTCTTCTGTTGGTGTTTCTTGGTCTTTTCTGCATATATGGTCAACTGCCTAATGGCTTGCATGATTTCCTCCTTTGACATCCCTGAAGTTTCACCTTGATTTTGGTGCTTATCATTAAACCTTTGGTATTGAGGTTGTGGTGGCCGATATTGTTGTTGAGGAGGGCGATAAGGCTGAATATTTTGACCCCCATGTGCATTCCCATATCAGAGATTTGGGAGGACCTGGTTGGCTGCATTGTAAGGTCGGTTTTGGTAGCCTCCAACTCCTTGGTAGCCTTGATATCCTTGATACCCTTGATTTTGGTACCCTTGGCCTCCTTTATATCCTATAGCACTCACCTCCTCCACATAATCATCTTGCAAAGTAGGTCATCCATCTGTAGGATATGGAGAAGAGCGAATCTCGCAAGATTTCACATGAGGTTTTGCCCCGGATTGTGTCATCAAAGTCATGACCATAGAAGTGAGGGTCGAGACTTGGTCTTCAAGATTTCTATGGTTGGAAGAAGCACTTACATTATTAGTGTTTTGCCTTCTCAAATCGACTCTTGAGCTAAAATTTCTTGACTATTGAGCTAGCTCCTTGTAGAGATCCATTGTTTCCCTAAATGACGTATTCCCAAGGGAACTATTACAAGCTCCCCTCACTAGCCTTTGATCTTGATAAAGAAGAAAATTATAGAAATAATAGACCAAATCCCCATCCGAGTAGCCATGATACGGACAACTAGCAAGAAGTTTCTTGAACCTCTCCCAATAGTCATAAAATGACTCCTTGTGCCATTGGATGATGTTGCTTATATCCTTCTTCAAGATGGTAGATTTTGAAGCCAGAAAGTATTTTGAGAGAAACTTCCTCTTCAACTCAATTCATGAGGTGATGCTCCCGGGTGAAAGATAATGGAGCCAATCCCTTACGGCAACTCACAATGAGAATGTGAAGTCCTTTAACATGTAAAGCTCCTCACTCACCCCTTTAGGAAGCATCCCACTACAAACCATATGAAAATCAAGGAAGTGTTTGTTAGGATCTTCCCCTTGCTTTTTCATCTCAATCGTAATCGAAAACCTCGTCGTAATATTGTTTTACATATAAAACTGAATGACGAAAGTAAAAATTGTACTTAAACATCATAATTACAGGCATTTCTGCTTAATATTCCTACATTTCTTTCTTTTCTTCAGCTAACGATTCCAAGTTCACTATCATGATCAGCCCGATTCAATAAGGGTAGATAGGAGGTTTCAAAAGTTAACTGTTGGACGTTATAACTAACTACGGTTAGCTCGTTTAAACTGCCTTGTAAAGGTCAGTTCAAGAGCTCGTAGCAGGATATAAAGATGAAGAATATTTAGAAGGAGGGATCATCTTGGAGATCATATCTTGATGTAATCAGAAAGCTTCTCATCTATAGAATTTCTTCCCTTTCTTTCTCATCTAATTCTGAACTCTCAACATTAAATTGTTGCAAATTACTATTTTAATCTTCTCGGTTCATAACAAGTGGTATCAGAGCTCGTGAATCCTCGGCTCTAATGGCGCAAAATACACGGTCTAAATTGGTTGAAAATCTCATCAAGGACGTGAAAACGCATCTCCGTAACAGCACGCAGGAGTTGAAGAAAAATTTGGAACTTAGCTGCAAACACCATGGGGGAGGCGGCAATGAAGGAGCTCAAATCGGACTTTGGCAACAAAGTTTCTGAACTCACAGGGAGGATGACGTTGACGGATAACAAAATCGAGGATATGATGGCGATACTGTTGGAACTTCACAAGGAGAAGGATAAGGAATCCAAGGCGGGAAGCTCGAGCAAGAACGCTACTCACAGCGCGGCTCACAGCAGATCGGAGAGGGATCACAATGTTCATCCGTCTGGATTACAAATCATAGGTACGATTTCTATTGTTCATAATCCTAAGGTCGTGTTTACGGAAGAAGATGATTGGAGGACTAAAATCGGACTGAGTTCAGGAAATAATCAAAACTAAAATTGAATTAAGTGTGTTCTCGGGTGAAAGGCCAGTGGAATGGCTTAGGAAGTGTGGTAAAATTTTCAATTACTATGAAATCAGTGATTTGCAGAAGCTAGAAGCGATAGAAATCTACTTAGAAGGAAGAGCTGAAATCTGGTTTCAAAATGAAAAACGAATTAGGAGATTCAATACTTGGGGTGAAATTTGTGAAGCCGTTTTAAAGAGATTTTCTCATATTGGGGGAAGGGGTGAGGTAGAAGAGTTTAATGAGCTCTATCAAACTGGAACAGTGAGGGAGTATCAGGAAGTATTTGAAGAACTCAGATCTGTGAGTATAAGAAAGCATCCTTACTTACCGGAGAGATACTTCATGTCAAGTTTTATTAGTGAATTGAAGGAGGAACTAAAGCCTATGATCAAGCTTTTAAAACCTGAAACACTACAGGATACAATTGAGGTTGCTTATTGGCAGGAGCTGAATATTGATGTTAGCAATGGAGAAACTCTTTTCGATTCTCATAAAAATGATGTGTGTTTGAGTGATTCTTTTGAATTCTTTGGAAAAATTGGCCTGAGGCATGATGATAAAATGGATGTTCACAAAACTGCTACAATTGTTACTGATATTTTAGATAGTGCTGGTGTAGTTGATGAAAATTACATGTTTTCGTTTGATGGGAATGAGAGATTTGTCAATTGCAATAGTGTTATTGTTCATGGTTACAAGAGCTATGACGTTGGTTCAGCACTATTTTCATTAGGTGGATCAACTAGTATGGCATATGTGGGCTTAGAAACAAATTCAGATGTATTGAGATTTGGGGGAAACGTAAAACAAGCTGACATTAATTGGTGCTTTGATCCCGGAATTCTTGTGGCTTTTATTGGAAGTTTCGAAGGTGATCTTAGTCTTATATTAATGGGAACAGGGGGAGTTGCTGCGGCGACGTAGTTTCTTGTAATAGGATTGGGTTAGAATTGTTGGTGGATAGTTTCATAGATGGAGTTACAAAGTTGACTGAAAAGGACTCTGGTGATTCTCATGCCAGAAACGGTGTGGGTTTGAAACTTACCAATAAATTTCTGGAATTTGTTTTGCATTTAGTTGAAGTCGAAGCTTTTAAGCGTTTTGATCCAGGAATTTTAGAGTATTCCTCCGGAATATTGGAATATGATTCAAGTCTGGAAGTGATGAAAGTTAGCAGAAGTGTGGTGGGAAAAAGGATTCTTGGTACAAGAATTTCTTTAGAATGGTTTATGAATGAATTGTATGTACTCCTGAGCATGCAAATGGTAAGGATATATTGTGAGTATGCTGCAGCTGCACATATGGAAGACATATCAAGAGGAGAAAAGTGTGTCGTGTCTCCTTACTTAAAGAGCATAGAGGTCTTTTATGTTCTCACACTCCAATGCAAATTTCACCTTCAGAATGTCCAGTACTATTCATTGTGTTCCTCTAGAGCTTGAGGATGAGTTTTATTACAAGGAATGGAGTTGTTTGGATTAGCTAAACTCTTTGAGGACACTTGGGTATGTAGAAATCGTGAGCTCAATTCTCTTGAATTTCAAATCTCATTGTCTGATCAACTCTGACGAGTCGAGGCTGAGGAAGTCGAGCTTGTGGAACAAGTTTGATGCTGTTGAGAAGGGGATTGAGAAACTTGTTGAACACAAGGTTGTAGGTTCGGTTGAATGCTAGATAGAGGAGAAGTTTGAATCTAATTTCGGTGTATTGCATTTATCTGCGTTGAAGTTCTAAGGGAAAGGTGCAGGAAGTGGCAGTGACATACTGACATTTGATGGCAATATTTCATGAAGAGATGGTTTGATTGAAACTTATAAAACTTCATTTTAGAGTGGCATTATTGCATGAAGGAGGGGTTTGTTATTGACATCAATCTCTCTTTTTCAGCATTAAACCTCTACTTACTCAGGCTACCATCAGTTAATTTTGGAGTTCAGTTTTTGACTTTTGAAGACCACAAGGCAGGGGCGAATTTCTGAATATTAGATGCTTGAGGACAAGCATCATTTAAGGATGGAGGTTTGTCATGATCAGCCCGATTCAATAAGGGTAGATAGGATATTTCAAAAGTTAACTGTTGGATGTTATAACTAACTACAGTTAGATCGTTTTATCTGCCTTGTAAAGGTCAGCTCAAGAGCTCGTAGCAGGATATAAAGATGAAGAATAGTTAGAAGGAGGGATCATCTTGGAGATCATATCTTGATGTAATCAGAAAGCTTCTCATCTATAGAATTTCTTCCCTTTCTTTCTCATCTAATTCTGAACTCTCAACATTAAATTGTTGCAAATTACTATTTTAATCTTCTCGGTTCATAACAAGTGGTATCAGAGCTCGTGAATCCTCGGCTCTAATGGCGCAAAATACACGGTCTAAATTGGTTGAAAATCTCATCAAGGACGTGAAAACGCATCTCCGTAACAGCACGCAGGAGTTGAAGAAAAATTTGGAACTTAGCTGCAAACACCATGGGGGAGGCGGCAATGAAGGAGCTCAAATCGGACTTTGGCAACAAAGTTTCTGAACTCACAGGGAGGATGACGTTGACGGATAACAAAATCGAGGATATGATGGCGATACTGTTGGAACTTCACAAGGAGAAGGATAAGGAATCCAAGGCGGGAAGCTCGAGCAAGAACGCTACTCACAGCGCGGCTCACAGCAGATCGGAGAGGGATCACAATGTTCATCCGTCTGGATTACAAATCATAGGTACGATTTCTATTGTTCATAATCCTAAGGTCGTGTTTACGGAAGAAGATGATTGGAGGACTAAAATCGGACTGAGTTCAGGAAATAATCAAAACTAAAATTGAATTAAGTGTGTTCTCGGGTGAAAGGCCAGTGGAATGGCTTAGGAAGTGTGGTAAAATTTTCAATTACTATGAAATCAGTGATTTGCAGAAGCTAGAAGCGATAGAAATCTACTTAGAAGGAAGAGCTGAAATCTGGTTTCAAAATGAAAAACGAATTAGGAGATTCAATACTTGGGGTGAATTTTGTGAAGCTGTTCTAAAGAGATTTTCTCATATTGGGGGAAGGGATGAGGTAGAAGAGTTTAATAAGCTCTATCAAACTGGAACAGTGAGGGAGTATCAGGAAGTATTTGAAGAACTCAGATCTGTGATTATAGGAAAGCATCCTTACTTATCGGAGGGATACTTCATGTCAAGTTTTATTAGTGGATTGAAGGAGGAACTAAAGCCTATGATCAAGCTATTAAAACCTGAAACACTACAAGATACAATTGAAGTTGCTTATTGGCAGGAATTGAATATTGATGTTCAATGTAAGAAACATAAAGGATCCATACCTGTATATCAGAGTATGAATAATTGTAGGCCTAATGCTGAGAAGCAAAAAGGGAACTCTTATGATCCTAGAACTAGTGTTGATCAAACCGGTTGGAAGAGCAACAGAGGGGGAGCTGAAAAACCAGTGTGGAGACCTAATGCTGACGATAAAAAGATTGACAGGTACAAACGGATTTCACCTCAAGAATTACAGTACAGAAGGGAACATAACTTGTGCTACAAGTGTGGGGACAAGTTCACACCAGGCCATCTCTGCAAGTTTAAGCAAGTATATCAAATTGCAGGTTGTGAAACTCTGAATCCCGGTGAAATATTGGTAGAAGAAGATACAGGGGAAGAATGTTTGGAAGTTGAAGAACCGGAATTAATATCGTTGAATACGGTAGGAGGAAAAGGTTTAGCTTCAAGGATCAACACTTTGACTTTGACAGGATATCTGAAAGGAGTTAAAATTAGTATACTCTTGGATACGGGCTCCACGGATAGCTTTATCGATCCTCCGTTAATAAAATGGGCAGGGTTGGAAGTGGTAAGAACAAGACCTTTCTTAGTCACTGTGGCTGATGGGAGTCAGGTTTATGGTGAAGGTTTATGTCCTCAAGTATCATGGGTGGTAAAGGACCATGAATTCAGGTTTGATCTCAAGGCTATGGAGTTGGGTGGAGTGGATATTATTCTAGGTGTAGATTGGATGAAATTCTTCAGTCCAATCACTTTTGATTTCCATAAGCAGTGTGTTTCAATTTTCAGCAAGGATTACCACTGGGTACTTTATGGATCTACTGAGATAATGGACATCAACATGGGAAAACAGGTTCAGAAAACAGAGTTCAAAAAGAGGAAGTTGTTTGTGATGAATATGGGAACCGAAGAAAGGAGGGGTTTGAAACAAGGAAAGAAGGTGGAGCAAATCAATAATGCAGATGGAAATTCAGAGCAAGGGAAAGATGCTGAAAAATCAAAGGTGGGAAGTGGTGGTGGACTGGGAAGCTGTACCCATATAATCGAAGGATTGGAAATTCCTGAAAGCATCAAACAGGTTTTATTTCATTTCAGCTATATTTTTGATATTCCTACCGAACTTCCACCCGAAAGGACTATTGATCATAAGATTATTCTTAAACCTGATTCTCACCCTTTCAAAGTCAAACCATATAGGTATCCACATGCTTATAAAGCTGAGATAGAAAAGCAAGTGAAGGAGATGTTGGTTAATAAACTCATCCAGCATAGCAACAGCCCTTATGCTTCACCGGTGGTGTTAGTCAAAAAGAAGGATTCAACTTGGAGGATGTGCATTGACTATAGAAAGCTCAACGACATAACGGTGAAAGATTGTTTTCCCATTCCCATTATAGATGAGTTGTTAGATGAATTGGAGGGTTCTAAGTATTTTTCTAAACTCGATTTGAGAGCAGGATACCATCAAATAAGAGTTCGTAAGGAAGACATTGATAAAACGGCGTTCCAAACTCATCATGGTCATTTTGAATTTGTTGTAATGCCATTCGGTTTGACTAATGCGCCAGCTACATTTCAAAGCCTTATGAATCAAATTTTCAGTTCATACTTAAGGAAGTGTGTGCTAGTTTTTTTTGATGATATATTGGTGTATAGTCGATCATTGGAGGAACACTGTGAACACCTACATTCGGTATTAACTGTTCTGCAGCAACACAAGTTGTGTGCAAAGCTTTCAAAGTGTGTATTTGCAAGGAGGCAGGTTGAGTATTTGGGTCATGTGATATCAGACAAGGGCGTTGAAATGGATTCTAGTAAAATTGATTGTATTGTGAATTGGCCAATTCCAAAAACAATTAAAGAACTGAGGGGGTTTCTTGGCTTAACCGGTTACTACCGTAGATTCATCTCTCGCTACGGGATCATTTGTAGACCTCTCCACTTATTGCTCAGAAAAGATAGATTTAGTTGGAGTGAGGAAGCTACCAACGCTTTCAACGAGCTCAAACGGAAAATTACATCAGCACCGGTACTTCGAATGCCGAATTTTGAGGAAGTGTTTATTATTGAAACTGATGCTTGTGACGAAGGGATGGGTGCTGTTTTAATGCAAGACTCCAAGCCTATTGCATTCCTGAGTAAGGCATTCTGTCAGAAGAATAAGGGGTTATCCACGTACGAGAAAGAACTTTTGGCATTAGTGATGGCGGTGGACAAATGGAGACATTATCTAGTTGGGAATCATTTCGTCATAAGAACGGATCATAGAAGCTTGAAGTACTTGATCGAGCAGAAATTGACTAATGCCCTTCAACACAAATGGGTGACCAAATTATTGGGAATGAGTTTTGAAATACAATATAAGCCTGGCAGTATGAATAGAGCAGCTGATGCCTTATCTCGAAGGCCACATCAAACTCAACAGATTGGTGAAATTCAGTTAGGTGATCAACCTCGACAAACAGCAATCCTGGATGAGCAAGATCAGTTTAAAAGGAATGATAATGTTTTGGAAGATGCAGCAGCCAATGGTCAGGAAAAAAAGAAATCTAGTAATCAAGAAAAAATGATTGATCAACCTCAGACACCTTGTGCATTGCAGGCTATTTCATCTATTATTCCAATTTGGATGGTACAGATTGAAAGAAGTTATGAAGGGGATTCAGACATTCAAGAGCTCATTGCTGCTGCAATATTAGGAATGACGGATGGCAACCCTAACAGGGAATATTCTTACATCAAAGGATTATTGAGAAAAAATGGAAAAATTGTTGTGGGAAGGACAAATCAGGCCAGAAGTGACATTTTAAAAGCTATGCATTCATCCAATATAGGAGGCCATTCAGGTCAGTCTGCGACCATTAAAAGAGTTTTATCATTGGTTTATTGGCCGGGAATGAAGGAAGATATTATTAAGTTCGTTAGGGGATGTGACGCTTGCCAGCGTAGTAAATCGGAGCACTGCATGAGCCCTGGTTTATTACAACCTTTGCCGATTCCAGTACATCCATGGGCGCAAATCAGTATGGATTTTGTCGAAAAACTCCCTGTCTCAAGTGGCAAAGATACAGTCCTTGTGGTAGTGGATATGTTCACAAAATATGGACATTTTGTGGCTCTTTCACACCCGTTTGATGCTCCTCATATTGCAAAAGTATTTCAGTCTGAGATTTGTAGATTGCATGGATTTCCTGAAACAATTATTTCGGACAGGGATAAGTTGTTTACCAGTAATTTCTGGAAAGAGTTGATGAAGATGATGGGGATTAAATTGAGTTTCAGTTCGGCATACCATCCTCAAACGGATGGACAAACCGAAAGATTGAATCAAGTGTTGGAGAACTATTTGAGGTGTTTTTGTGGAGAAAAACCGGATACTTGGAGCGATTGGTTGGCATCAGCAGAATGGTGGTATAACACTTCCTATCACACTAGTATTCGAATGACACCACATGAAGCTCTTTATGGAGTTAAGCCTTTGTCATTGCCATTGGGAACTTTCAGGGACGCACTAATACCAGCAGCGGCCGATGTTTTGCAGAAAAGGGAGCATATAAATCAAATCTTGAAGCATCATTTGCAACAAGCTCAGAGTAGAATGAAACAATATGCCGATAAAAGGAGAACTGAGAGGACATTTGCTATTGGAGACTGGGTATTACTCAAATTACAGAAGTACAAACAAAATTCTCTGGCAGGAAGGGAAAGCGTGAAGATATCACCGAAGTTTTTTGGCCCCTATAAGGTAATTCAAAAGATAGGAGAAGTGGCCTATAAATTGGAATTGCCGGTTACGAGCAGAATACATCCGGTATTCCATGTATCATTACTTAAGCAATACGTAGGTAACCAACCTCCAGTGAGAACAGATCTACCTCGACAAGAGTTGGATGAGTTGGAAACTCTTGAACCAGCTCAAATCTTGCAAAGAAGAGTGCAACAACGGGGGACGGAGCAAGTGGTGCAATGGTTGATTTTATGGAAAAATCTCCCACCTGAAGAAAGTTCGTGGGAAGATGCGCAAGTAATCCAGTTTCAATTTCCGGGGTTTGAAGCTTGAGGACAAGCTTCCTGTAAGAGGGGTGGTTTGTCATGAGCATGAAGGGTATATCGGTCTTTTCATGAGGAATTCATCAGTAGCGGATTAATAAGGAAAAGAGGGGATGGTTTGGCATTACTTCTAGAATCAACCTCTGTGAAAGAAAGGAAAAGTTGTTACAGTTGGGTAGTTAGAAGCAGTTGGAGGGATTAGGAAGATATTAATAGGAGAAGGTTAGTTAGTGGAGGTTATCCATTGTAATCGGATCAATTTGCATGATACAGTGAGCTGATTTACAGCCTTTCTTTCTCTCCTCTTTCTGAAGGTTTAATTGGGAATTTTCTCTAGTTTTCTTTTGATTGTAACAAACTTACACCTCTGACCAGTAAGTCGGGGCGGGACAACACGAGACGAGATGAGTCAGGTTACATTTTGTGCCTCTTTTTATGTTTACATCTTTGTGTCACACTTTTTACTGTAGAATACTTATTTTGGCACTCTTTACCTCTTTGTTATAAAAGAGAAGATTTGGATGGATGTCGTTCATTCATTTTACTTTGTATGCATTCAAGTCAATCTGTACCACTTCTTTAACGTCTTCAAAATTCTTGTGAAAAAAACATGCCACAAAGAGAGAGATATGTACAATGGATTGTGGGCCGGGTTATATTGAAGTAGATGAAACCAGACATGAACCAAATTGTCCCCATTACCATGAGTTTATAATTTAAAATAATAAAAAAAGTGTATATATGTTACTTAATTCTCGAGTTTGTGCTAGTGAAGTTCTCAGTTTTTAAAGATGTCCAAATATCCTTGGAGTCATCACCAGTGATGCGCAACCTTAGAAAAGGAAAATGACAAACTTTCCTTCCTTTAGTAGTTGTTAAAACTACCCTCATTTGACACGATTAGACGTGCGCGTGACACCTCCCATTTAACGCAACTCACCTCGTAGGTGGGTGAGGAACTCACACCCAGCCATTTTCCCGCGCTACAAGATCAGTGCTCCTTGCTTTCGAGAAAAGAAAGTCAAAAGTCGCTACCCATGCTAAACCCTCAGTTAAAAGCTCGAGAACCGTGAAAACAACCGAATGGTCAAAGCTCGAAGGCTCACATGAATAACCAAACGATCTAAGCTCAAAGGCTCTGAACAATCACTCGAAGTCCTTGGTGAGCCCTTTGACTTTCTGGGGGATTTTTCTTGCAGATTCCAGTCAGTGGACTCACGACGTACCCTATGCGATTCCAAGACGCATCAGTGAGATATTATTAAATTAATTATAATTTATATTTTTGTAATTATAAAATTTTAAATGCTGCTATTATACATACTTCTTGTTCAAATCCGTGGGGAGAATTTAATAGGGGGGTAAAAAGCTTAATGAGAAGATAAAAATGATCACTTATTGTAAATGAAAGTGTGACATTCTTTTTTTTTTAAATGGAATAGTGTTATAAATAAAAATTGTGTTAAAATTTAACTGGAAAGTATATCAATAAAAAAATAGATTGTTTAAAAATTAGAGTGATTATATTATGCTCCCATAGGGGATGATGTACAAATTGTATTTTGATTCCTTGGATTTCAAATGAGTTGAGGTTTATGTGGATTAATACAACAGACGGACAATATTTGGAGAGAAAACTGGAATGCGAGGGGCCAAAATGTGATTGAATTTTCAGTACACCTTGTACAGGCTACGATATGCTAGTGAAAATCTAAGGAAGAATTGACAACTCACCGTGTAGGCGGATGAGGAACAAGCACCCAACACCTTTCCCACCCACAAAATCGATGTTCCTTGCTCTCGAGAAAAGAAAGTCAAAGGTTGCTACCCCTGTCGAACCCTCAATTAAAGCTCGAGAACTCGTGCAAACAGTCGAATGATCAAAGTTCGAATGCTCGCATGAATAACCAAACGATCTAAACTCGAAGGCTTTATCGGAGGCTCCAAACAATCACTCGAAGTTTGAGAGGGATTGGTAGGCCCTTTCTCTTTTTGGGAGATTATTGATAATGCGTCATTATGTTGGACCTCATCAATCCACAAGTATAAGGTTGACCCAATGTGTATTACCCTTTAGACAATGCCCATTGGGTTAGCTCATCAAGATGATAAACCCTAGTACTGCTCTATAAGAAAACAAAACACTACCCCTACCTAATTCGACCAACAAAGTAGGTCGTCATATATAAGACTGCACGTAACACTACTTACATAAATTCTCATTAACTATTCACTACTCCCTAAGAGATATGTTGGTTTTATCATCAAAGATTCTACCCCTAGACACCCCCGAGGGCTCTTCTTGCAGATTTTGATCAGTGGACTTACGACGCATTCTAGACGATTTCAAGATGTATCAGGGAGATATTATTAAATTTATTATAATTTTTATTTTTAAAATTATTAAATTTTAAATGCTACTATTAGAGCATGTGGAGTGGTGAAACAACTCTTATGGTTTCGGTTCTTTAAATATTCAGTCTTTCTCTTCCACGTTATCAACTGAAACCACAAAAAATCACTTCATTTTTACCTCCACAGTGGTTGAAACCACTTTGAAACTACTTCACGAAGCCTACTTGATTTTCTCTATCCTATTCATTAATTTTACCTTCAATATTTAATTTAAATAAATACGCCTACTCAAAATAAATTGAAATGTGAAATTTAATAATACAATATTTCTTTTGTAATTTATTTTCTTCTTTTTAAATTTAAATTTTAGATTTAATTTGATTTTTAAATTATTTTGTGAATTAAAATTAAAATTTTAAAATGGGTTCAATAAAATGACAAAAAGGGACAAAAAATTAATAGAAAAGGGGAAGAAAAGCATGTACAAATGCATTGACGCAAACTTAAAAGGGCAAAATAAAAAAGAAAGGTTCAAAATTTAAAAGGAGAGGGGTGGGGGTGTCCAATAATGCAAGGACACGTGACATTATAGGGGAGACAAAAAGTGGCAGCACATAGGTTGGTCAAAATAGGGAAGATTTCACTTCTTTGGAATCGCAGCGTGGTTTCAATAAATTGAAACCACTATGATACCACCATTGTGGAAATTCGTGATTTCAGTGTCGAATTGAAACCACTCTGAAACTCCCACTGCACATGCTCTTATACACACTTCTTGTTCAAATCTATGGTGAGAATTTAACAGGGAGGTAAAAAGTTTAATGAGTAGATAAAAATGATCACTTATTATAAATGAAAGTGTAACATTTTTAACAAAAAAATGGAGTAGTATTATAAGTAAAAAGTATGTTAAAATTTAACTAGAAAGTGTTTCAATAGGAAAAAAACATAATGTCTAGAAAAATAAAGTAATTATATAATGTCCCATTAGAGATTATACACAAATTGTATTTTGATGCCTCAAATTTCAAATGAGTAGAAATCTCCTTGAATTGATACAATAGACGGACGATATTTGGAGAGAAAAATGGAATATGAGGGACCACAATATAATTGAATTTTTTATGCACCTTGTACCGGCTATGATATTCTAGTGAAATGTGAGAAAGAATTGTCACATCAATTTTCAAAAGAGAAAGAAGTGTCATTACCCAAAGAGAAGAGGATAGAGGGGAGTACTAAAGTTGCAGGAAAGTAATGGAGCATTCATTCAAAAGCTGAGAAAGATGGAATGCACATGTGATTACGATGCAACAACTTTATAAATGTGTGTTGATTCCTCACGTTGACCTTATTATATTTGTAACCATTTTCAACAATTTTCAATATATTTTCAAATATTAACTCTTAAATTTTTAATACGGTACTTTATATTTTTTATTTGAACATTGTATTGAATTGACGTATTTTTTTATTTAACTTAAGTCATCACTTTTAAAGTTTATCATACTTGAAAAATAATTATCATATATTGATAAGAGTAAATTATTTTTTTGGTCCCCAACATATGTCTCAATAACATCTTTTGGTTCCTGATGCCAATACCGCGTACATTCGGTAACCAACAAATTCAAAATGATTTGTTTGGTCCCCAGAGGTGGTTTTAAGGTAAATCAAAATTACTTTCAAATATAATCAGGGGTATTTTCATAATTTTACTAATTAAAAAATTTGAATTTAATTATTTTTAAATTTTGAGTAATTTTAAAACAAGCACAAATTTTAGGGGGATAACTGAAAATAATAAAATTTTAGGCTCCGCTCCGAGGTCGCCTGCTAATTCTACGATTCTCTACTCCGACAAGTTTAGGCTGAATTTTCACTGCCACACATCTCCTACTACACCGGCCAAGCATAGGTAGAGGAAGGTTGCGCATCGACGGAGGAAGGTCATGCCTGATTTAGCAACGACGGAGGCCGAAGAATGTGGCCGGCGATGGTAGATCAAAATCTGAATGGAGAAGGAGGAGTGACGTTGCATTGGAAACCTAAGCTCGTTGGCACCTCTGCAAGCTCACCGTTCCCACTAGCTAAAACCCTAGCTCGTCAGCACCTCTGCAATTGAGTTGCGGGCAAGAGGTCAGTGTAACGGGGAATCGGGTGGCGGGGAAGAGGTCAAGGCAGCGGCAGAATTGGGTGGTGGGGCAGCGGCGAAATTAGGTGGCGGGGAATCGGTTCCGGGCAGCGGGAATCGGATCTTTTGTTTTTTATTTTATTAATCAGGATTATAATGGTCATTTCAAATATTTTTGGCCAATTTTGCCGTTGATTTTACATGAAACCCACCTTTGGGTACCGAACAAATTATATTGTATTTGTTAGTTACCAAATGTTACGCGGCATTGGCATCGGGGACCAAGAGATGGTATTGCGACATAGGAATCATTATACTTTAGAAAATATGTGTGTAATATTACCATTCGTGAAATATGTTGAGTACTTATCAATATGTGAGTGCTGTCATATGTGAGTATTGATAAATTATTATATTTCAGAAAATACTTGAGTATCATCATATTTGTTTTTATTCTTTTGAATGACTACACTTTTATTATGTATCATTTGGGGCAGTAAAATTGTTAAAAGGAATCAAACTATGCAATAAATAGTAGTTTGTTTTTACTATTTTGAATGACTGTTCAATGTGTCATGTAGAGCAAAAGTGAATGAATGTACTATAGCGGATAAAAATATTCATCCTAATTCAAATACCTAATGGTAAAAAAGAATGCGCTCTAAAGAAATCAAAGTTATGCAATAATGAGTAGTTTATTTTTACTATTTTGAATGGCTACTCAGTACAAGTGAAAGAATGTATTATAGCTGATAAAAAGATGCATCTGAATTGAAATACCTAATGGATAAAATAATGCATTCTACCTTAAAATGTTTAGTGGGTAAAATGGTTTGTATCCAATGATGCGAGGACACATGGCATTATGGGGAGACAAAAAATGGTAGCATATGGGCTTGTCAGAATTAGGGTGGTTTCACTTATTTGGAACCGCAGCCCGATTTCAATATATTGAAATCACTATGAAATCCCATTGTGGGGTTTCGTGAATTTAGTGTGGTTTTAGAGCCGAATTGAAACCACTCTGAAATCCCCACTTAGGGATGACAATGAGGCGGGCGGGTATGGATTATGGTATCTCCATACTCATGGCCACC
>JAULKJ010034282.1:0-17126 GCA_032355405.1 Rubia balearica
TAGATAAATGTGGTGATGTCGAATTCTTCGTCATGTTTATTTGTGTAGCAAATGAGAGAAGTTAATGAGCGTTGAACATTCTTGACTAATCTTGTATAAATGCATGAATTGGTTCAATGCTTAGACACGGTGTAGTGTTTATAAGTGTTACGAAGTTTGTTGATTATTTGAAATTAATGCCATTAATGGGATACCTTTAGGCATTGAACGACTAAAGGGGTCATTAGTGAGGTTTAGCGAGCTCCTCCTTCGTCTCCCGCTCAACGGACGACAACCTAGACTCCCAAATATGCATGGTACCCTCCATGGAACTAAGCCTACTCCCAAATTCTTCCAACTATAATCTCATTCCACTCACTGCACGACCAATGTCCTGCATAAGTCGGGTAGAGCTCGCAAGATATTTCACGAATATGAAAAATTGGTCGAGGACATCTGTGGAAATATGAGTATGGCTAATCGGTGGCCTAAGTGGGGTCTTCATGTCATTCTCCTTGATGTCTATGTCTGAATTTGATAGGATTATGTAGAAATCTTTCTCAAACCTTGGATCTGGAGCTTTGACGAGTTTCTCTAACACCGTATCCTGGTCGATAGTTGTACGATTTGGCTAGGGGAAGAATTATAAAATTGCACAGCAAGGGTCCACCATATAACCATACGAAGTGATCCTCTCAAGTTGTGGTAGCCATAATACTCACTTTCGCCAGCTTGTCTATCGTGTGCCTTGTACCCAAACAAACCAAATTTCCACCACAAAAGGAGATGGAACCAAATGGCTGGGCTAGAAGTCCAACCATGCTTCCCATAGGAATTTTGCAACTTTTCTTTTTCCCCATTTCAATGAATTCATCCACAAAAGCCAAAACCATCTTGGGGTAAAAATTACCCTCCAGAGTCATCGCCCAAAAGACTTGGACATCCAACCCTAAAAACTGTAAGATCTCCCCTTGACAGAACACTCCCATGGCCAAAAATCGTTGAATGTATCGCAATACCGGATGGAAAATTGTCTTGCTCTTGCTTCCTCTTTCTGCTTGAAAGGATTCTCCAAAATTTTCCCAATGAGAATGGAAGGCTTTTCCGTGAGTCCTGGGAATCTCCTTCCCGTATTTTCACTTGAATGCTTGGGCAATGTCCTGATGTGACATGGTGTATTTCTTATCATCCAAGTGGAAATGGATGTTTCTCATCTCCTTACCATCCTTTGGTTGCTCCAGGTCGCCAAAAACTCCAATTTCCACCTTATATCGGTCTTGGAATGTTTGTCTAAGAAACCCTCAAGTACTATTCGGCTTAGCAAATACATGACGGGTTCGAGTAGACCTAGAGCTCCCAAGGTATTCTTGCAAGCAAACATCATCTCCAATCTGGTTCGCTTCGGGAAATTCAAGTACTTCCACCTCCGAGCTGCACTTCCAGAAATGGTGGTCAAACCCATGATGACAACCGTGGGGTTAGGAGGAAAGCAATTTTTTAGCTCTCGTTTTTAAGACACTTTGTCATCAAACAAGCACTATATTATTTCACTTATAAGGAATGATACTCGAACTCAAAGTCATCAATCAACAAGAGTTTCATATCAAAAATCTTAGTCACACTAAAACATGCACAATATATCTACAAAAAACATATCAAGAACAAAGAAAGAAAGACCACGTATTTTATTGTCGCCATCAAGACTTTTTTTTTCTTCATGCATTTCAATTGAAAGAACCTACCGTTGGGTCTCCGGAGTCACCATCGACAATTCCACCCATGATGACATCCTTGTGGAGAGGTCTCCACAAGGTTCCATCATTAACTTTAAGCATTTTGTTTTCCAAGAAGAGTAGGTATCCATTCATAGCCAAAAATGAATCCTTAGCCATTTCCTTGGGTTTAGAAGGTGGTCGAGGGTGTTTTACATTCTCGCCACTTTCCACAACCTATTGCATGTTAGTGAGCATAGAAAAGCAATCCAAGACAGACAAATCATCAATAACATCATTCAAATCAATAGTCTCGTCGATATGATCATCACAATTAAAGTGCAAAGTAGGATTCATTTTTTCACTCTCATAGCTATAAAAAATCTCATCAACTAGGCTATCTTCATCACTATAATTAAGAGTCACATCAAGGCAATCATCATTATCTATCATACAAGAGTCATCATGTTGAGCATGTTCTTCACACAAAGTACACTATTTAAACACAATAGAGGGATTAGGTGAATCATGCTTAGATTTTTAAATATCAAAATCAACTCTATCCATGTCATCCTCTAAGGTTAGTGTTCCTGAGTGAACATCAATCTTAGTCCTTGATGTTTTAAGAAAAGGTCTCCCCAATAAAATTGAGGGTGCACCACCATCATGCGCTACATCAAGGACATAGAAGTCCGCCAAAAATACCAAGTTACCCACTCAGAGCATCACATCCTTCACTAGTCCACGAAGACTATCTTGGGAGTGATCGGCCATTTGGACGATTACCCTAGTTTCTTTAAGTTCACCTATTTTTAGGTTCTCAAAAATGCAAGAAGGAATGAAATTAATAGAGGCGATGAATCATAGCATTTTTCACCAATTTTCCACCTAAATAAATAGGAATTGAAATCATTCCGGGGTCAACACATTATGTAGGTAAAATCCTATAATTAAGAGCGGAAACTCCCCCTATTTTCAATTTTCCTATCTTTCTAAGTGGTTTATTCCTTTTTTTAGTGCATGTGACTTTCAAGAATTTAGCATATGAAGCCACATGACCAATTAAGTCCAAGAGTGGAACGAAAACCTCAACCTTCTTAAAGATTTTTTGGATGTGCTCACCATTGGTTGCCACCTTAGGCCTTCCCCTAAGTACACTAGGGAAAGGTTGTGAGAGATTAACCCTAGCCTTGGGTGTTGGAAGCTCCATGAAGGGTTCCTCCAAAACCAATTCTTGTTCCTCCAAGTTGGTTTTGTTGGCTTTCACAACCAAGTCATCCTCTTGAAGGATTTTTTTCTCGGGCTCATGCACTTCCTTCCCGCTTCTTAACTTCCTCACATTCCTCGAATTGACCTTCGATTAGAAAGAAATTTTGGCTTCAAGTTAGCTTACTAAAGTGGCAAGTTGCCTGACTTAAATGTTAAGATTCTTGATGCTCGAGAAAGCCCTGGTGTTGTGATCTACAATATCTTGGGTTGTGCGTTCCGCAAAGACATCATACTTCTTGGATTTCCTCTTGGTATGACTTTTAAAGTGAGGCATTGTTGTTGGAAGGGCCTTCTCCCCTCTGATGGGGTTGAGGGGGAGCTTGTATGCCAAGGTTGTACCCTTGCATTTAGTTCTCCTTGTGCTAACAAAAGTTGGGGTGGTCGCGGTACCTCGAGTTGAAGGTGTTTGTGTAGGGATTTCGCCTTTCACCTACTTGGTTCCCACAGAACCCTTGTTGTTGTCCCCTAGAAAACTGTGGCATGTTTCCACCATTGTTGAAATCTAACTCTTTAAATTACTCCATATCTTTCACCACTTGTGGGAAAAAATCTGTGTGATGATCAAGGCTGCAGATACCACACACTTTTGCTTGTTGAACTCCCATTTTCATGAACTCTTTCATCATGGAGGAAAGACCTTGCACTTGCTCCTTTAGCATAGGGGGTTGAGATGGTTCTTTCACTAGCTTCACCCTAGACCTTGTACCAAACTGCCATGTTTCGTTTTCCATCTCCACGAAAAGTGAATTGCATTCCTTGGCCTCTTGTTGGAGATTGAAATGTTGTAAAAGGTATTCACCATACGCATGTCATCATCGCACAACCCTTCGAAGAAATAGTAAACTAGATATCCCTCCTTAAATGGATGATACAGACAACTTGCCAACAACCTCTTAAACCTTTTCCAATACTCGTAAAGGGACTCATTAGAAAACTGAGAAATGTTGGAAAGTTGCTTCTTCAACCTCACAGACTTTGAAGTGGGGAAGGATTTCTCAATAAATTTGCGCTTCATATCTATCCATAAGGTGATACAACCGGGCAGAGATAGTACAATCAATCCTTGGACGAATCCTGAAGTGAGAAATGAAATTCCCTCATATTGTAATCTTCCTCCAAAATACCCACCGACTTCATGTTAGTACAAACTAGGTGGCCATTCCAAAAGAAGCTTGTTCGGATCTTATCTGGCCATTCCATGGAACATCGGCAAGCAATTGATCATACCGCTCTTGAGTTCACACGTCGCATAGGTTGGCATGGGTGGGAAAATGATGCAAAGTGGTTTATTCTTAAAATTTGGAGTCATCAACTCCCTCAAAGTGCAGTTATCCTCCACCATTTCTTCTTTCTCTACAACTATCGAAAATGGTACTTGTGGAACTTCTGGCCTTGATCTCCTGTGTATTCCGTTGGACAATGTAAAACTCCCAAGTTCTTAGCATGGGAATGTTCCATAAAGCGGAAATAAAATAGTGGCCAACTAAAAACAGCGCAAGCAAAAAGGGGTAGAAGTAACCAGAAACTAGCAAGAAAGCTCAACAGCAAAAACTAACAAAAAGGTGCACATCATACTCATGAGTAACCATAACACAGGAAGATCTAGGTGCCCGTGAATATAAAGTGTTCATTAGCTTCAATTAAGTCTACAAACTCGGGATTTAGACAAGAAAACCAATACTGATCGTCTAAACTCTTTGTCGTGTAAACCTAACTAAAACTAGAAATAAACCAAATAAAATATGGTAATAAATATTCCAAATGCATCGGCTAAGGCATGCATAATGGTGCACGTCATGGCCGATGATTTGGTCTACCAAGTCGAGACAACTCCTCCCAGTGCAGATAAACCACAAAATCCAATAGTCCCTATTAGTGCAAGTTGTGGCCTCCCCATGGCAACCGACCACCACACTCAAAATTTGTGCCACATATCTAAGAGTAAGATGCACTATGTCTGTGTTCTTGCTCTCCCTCCCCTGTGGTCGTCGGGTGAGGGGGGATCAAAATTCATGCACGTCAAAAACCACATCAGGCTCACTGTACCCCCTAACTCTCGCGTAGAACTTTAATCTGAGTACCTGCGCTATTTCCCGATGGGTCATAATGCGGGCCACATCCACCAAGTGGAATCTAGCTATCTTTTTTCCCTCCATATTGGTGTTCCTCGAGACAGTAAAAATGAATTCTAGGGTATACCTAGTGTATATGGGGGCTGCCACCTTAGTGAAGTCCTTAACCCAATCCACCGTAAGAGCACCAGGACGGGTTTGTAGAGCTTGAGGTCCTTGAGGGTCCTCACGTCTACAAACATTTTTTCTTGGATGAGACGTCCAATAAGGAGATCCCACCTGTATTGGTGCTCCTGGCGGAATGTGGTCAGCCCCATAGAAGGAACACTATATTCCCCAATAATTCTATGAGGCATGATGATATATAGTTAAAATAAAGAACAACAATAATCACCAATAAAAAAAATTCCTACGAAGCACCCCCACTCAAAATATTTTCTCACAATACCGCCAAAATCTAAGCATGCAAATTTCCCAAGAAAATCCAATTTCTTGAAATAACCAAGGATGGTCAAATACCTCAAATGATGATTAGAGCCAAAATCCTTGCTTGAGAAGTATGCATAATCCCTCCTAAATCCTATTGAAGCAACCTTCAATAGCTGGAATGGATAAAAAATGAGTTTTGGGAGAAAACTCAAAATCTGGCCTAATTGGTTTTTTTATTTCTGGGAAAAATGGTGATTGTTTCTGGGGAATATGATGAATGGGTTTTATTAGGATTGTAAAGATGAAGGTTTTGATATGGGGTGGAGGCGATTCGTAAGAAAATTGAGAGAGTTATGGGGAAATGGTTTTCTGGAGAGAGAGAGAAAGGAGGAAACTCGGGTAGGAGGAGAGGAGAAGAAGTAAGAGTTGTGAGGGTGAATGGATGGGAATGAGGGGGTTTATCTAGGGTTTTAGGAGGGATTTAATTGGGTAGGATGGGTAGGCTGCACAGATCCCCAGGGAAGAATTGTGCTGAAACGTGAAAGCCCCTTTCGGACGTGTGTCAGCCTCGTGCTGGCGTATGGATACGTCCATGCTAGAGCAGTCCAACTCGTGTTGGGGCCTGAAGGTCTCATGCCGGTGCCTGGAAGCCTTATGCCAGCGCACAAGCAACCTCGTGCGGTGCCTGATCAGCCTCGTGCTGATGCGCTTGGCATGGACCGTACCTTGACACGTCCGTGCTAGTCCATTTTAGCACGAGGATTTCTTAAAATATTTTCATCCAACTTCCCCATTAAATTTCTACATCCAAAAACATGAAAACCAACAGTAACACTTTCCTAGAATAACTACTAATCCTTGAAACACCACCAAAAATCAAACACACTCCCAAAAATTGTCAAGAAAATTCCTAAACTACTAATATAAAATAGAAAACACCATATTTTTACTGTCATCCTCATGACTTATTATTTCATGCATTTTGAAAAACTACTAAAAATAGTTTAATGGGTCACCAGAATCACCATCTTTGACATCACAAAAAATCACGTCCTTGTGGTTGGGTCTCCACATTACCTTAGGTTTACCCTTAACCTTAGGCGAAACATACCAAACATGTCTATCTTTTTCAATCATTGATACATTCTTTTTGACTTTGGGAATAGGAAGGGGTTTAGGAATGATTAATTCCTTAACCCGCTTCTTTTTCCACTGCAAGTTAGTGGGAGATAACGGAAGCGAGGCATCTTTAATCACACTAGAGAAAGTATTTTCATTAACAAGTGTATCGTCACAAAGTTCATTCATACAAGATAGAGCATGTAAGTTTTCTATGTCGGGCCACACCACCCCATCTTCAAGAATCTCATTTAGGCATTTATCATTTTCATTCATGCAAGATTTATCACATTGAGCAAGTTCTTCACATAAGAGAGGTATTAGGTGAATCATGTTTAGATTTGTAAATATTGAAACCTACCCTATCCATGTCATCTTCTAAGGTTACAGTTCCCGAATGAACATCAATCTTAGTCCTTGATGTTTTAAGAAAAGGTCTCCCCAATAAAATTGAGGGTGCACTGCCATCGTGCACAACATCAAGGACATAGATGTCCATAGGAAACACCAAGTTGCCCATTCAAACCATCACATCCTTTACTAGACCCCGAGGGCTAGCTTGGGAGTGATCGGCCATTTGGACAGTTACCCTAGTTTCTTTAAGTTCACCTATTTCTAGGTACTCATAAATTCAACAAGGGGTGGCATTAACAGAGGCTACAAGATCAACCATATTATTCTTCACCAATTTTCCACCTAAAGAAATAGGAATTGAAAACATGTCGGGGTCATCACATTTCTTTGGCAGAGTAGCAATTCCCCTTACTTTCAATATTCCCAACTTCCTAAGTGGTTTGTTCCTCTTTTTAGTGCATGAAACTTTCAAGAATTTAGCATAAGAAAGCCCATGCTCAATCAATTCCAAGAGTGGAACAATAACCTCAACCTTCTCGAAGATCTTACGAATGTGCTCATCATTGGTTGCCACCTTCAGCTTTCCCCTAAGTACACTAGGGAAAGGGGGCGAAAGATTCACCCTTGCCTCGGGTGTTGGAGGTTCCTTGACAGGCTCCTTCTCGACAACCAATTCTGTCTCCTCCAAGTTGGTTTTTTTTCTCTCCATGACCAAGTCATCCTCTTGTAAAATATCCTTCTCGAACTCATGCACCTTTTTCCGCTTCTTAGCTTCAAAGTGCTAACATTCCTTGGATTGATCTCCGGTTGGGAAGGAAGCTTGCCAGACTCTTTGGCTTAAAGTTGGCTTACCGGGGTGGCAAGTTGTCCGACTTAAATTTCAAGATTCTTGATGCTTGAAAATTCCCTAGTCCCAAGATCTTCAATCTCTCAACTTGTGCACTCCGTAAAGACATCTTTCTTCTTAGTCAATTAAGAGATTAATTCTAGCATTTTGTCTCAATCTGACTTGTAGAGTGAGGTGTTGTTATTGGAATGACCTTCTCTCTTTGGATAGGGTTAACATCCCCGGTAACGGCACCAAAATTTAACCTACCCCCACCCAACGTCGCTAATTCAACCAATGAACCATGGAAGATCTTCCAACTAATTGAACCGAGAGGAGGATGCAATCAAAGATAGAATTTTTAATTGTTTCTCCCATTCCTACTACTATACTACCAATATTGGTAAATGGTGGTAACTATCAGGGTCGTCCATAGATATGATAGGAATTTAATAATCAACTACACACAGCCGTGATCAGGTCCTAAATTTAACCACATGCTAGGAATAATCAGTGTTGGCAAAACAAGCACTTTGGCGGGGGGTTACTAAAACTACTAGCATGCAATTGATCACGAGAATAAACTATATAAACTAGCACTTGAGGAATATTTGCATAACATGTTTAATGTCATTTCGATCATCGATTTCATCACACACAATAACTGTGAGCCTATTCTAGTGTTTGTGACACGTGGTGTTATCGATGATCAACACTTCCCCATACATGCCACGTAGGGTGCGGGTGTAATTTTCCATTGGCACCGCCTCCATAATTAGGGAAGTGCAACGAGGGCCCTGCCTGTTGTGCAAATCTGTGTCTCTCCCATATGATTATGTTTCGGGTAATACACCATGAATGTTTCTACCTACGCCTAAAAAGTCAAAGGGGGTAATGCACCTTATCGATGGCTGTAGGGTTGCAAAGCTAACCGTAATTTGCTACTTTAACAATCTCTACAAGCTAGATTTCGAACCAACACATCGACTTACAATTGCATAGTCGATCGTAACATTAATAATGGCAACCTACATGCACACACCCACGTGGATCCAGACCCATCGTTACCCCAAGCGCATCTAGGTTTCCCTCCCCGAGGGGTATCCATAGCACAAAAATATGAAAGTAGACTTTGGTGTGTGCTAACTAAGTGTGACAATCATGCAATTCACAAGAATATGAAGAACAAGCCAATATAATGATCACAAAACACACAGAAATAGGTAGATCTAAGAAATCTCACAAAATAGACATTAATACATGAATACAAATATGATCCCCAAGTTAATTAACTACTCCCTAAGCATTGAACCTAAGTATTGCACTGGATTCAACACTTTTGGGGAAAATAAAAATAAAGAGAAGAAAGAAAAATAACCTAGAGAGAAGAAAGAGTATTTTCTCTCTCTAACCTACTCTTGAAGATGAAAAATGGGCAAAAACTTCAACCCGAATAAACAAAGGTTCATATATATAGTAGCAGGGAATTGGGCCTCGAAAAAGGCCAAAATGGCCAAAAATCATAATAGCCGCAATTTGCACAAGTAGTGTCGTACGGCACGGCCCGTGTAAAATGGCATGTGCGTTGTGGCAAGGTTCGTGAAGGCTCATGCGGCACAGTCCGATTAGACTAACATGAGCCGTGCATCCTCATGTAAGGTGCACGAGCAGTGGGTTGGTACCTCCTCTGGAACTTCTAATTTCCTTGCCATGTGTCGTTTGAAGCGGCTCTTCGGGTGGAAAGTCTTTTTGCTCAAATAATCGACGCGGCCCATGCTATTTTCACACCCCATGGGTTGGTCTTGACTTTTGGGACTTGGAATGGCACGCTCCGTATAAAATGGAGCAGCCCATGCCCATATTTAGCCGTTTGAAGGTGAAATTGGGCCTCTCGTACAATGGCACGCACGGACTTGCATGTCTCATGCAAGTACCTCTTGTACGGCCTATGTATATTTGCACGGTCCATGAAAGCCACTTTACACAGGCCTACACAGATGGTTGTTGCCTCGTTGATGGACCAGATTACCGATTGGCCGGCTGATTTGTTTGCTCCGCTACGGATGAGCCGCTGATCCGATTTGAGAGTTCTTGTAGTCAATTTTATAGTGATCAAGAATAAAAAAAAATCCAATGGTGCCATCCACAAAGTATTATTCTTCTCATATTTTTCCCATAAATCCATGCAACTCTCAGACTACAATTTTTCCACTTCTTTCCTGGCCTCCTTGAATTTTGAATCCGCCTTTCTCAAGCTCAATTCCATCTACTTCCACGCTTTGGAGTCCATGGCCTTCAATCTAATACCATCCTTGTGAATGGCCTTTAAATATCTTCAACCACTCTCGAAAATGACCTTCTGCAAAAAGATGATGAAAAAATACTAATGAGCAACCTACAAATGAGATCACAAAGGAAGATCTAGGTTCCCTTGAATACAAAGTTTCCATTAGGTTCAATTAAGTCTACAAAACTCGGGAACTAGACAAGAAAAGCAACAATGGCTGTCTAAACCCTTTCTTGTGTAAACCTAACCAAAACTAGCAATCAACCAAATAAAAGATGATAATAAATGTGTCAAATGCATCGGCTAACACATGTATAAAGGTCCACATAAAAATAAAAAGTGAGAAATACTGAAGAAGGAAAGTGAGCCAAAACTAAGAAACACTACTTCTGAAATTGGGAATACTGACTTGACCGTTGGAGTCTTTTCCCTGGAACTACTTCCGGGACTTGTTTTGCAGGATCAAGGTGTGATACGCTGGATATCAACTGGTTTACCTGATAGGGAATACCACAACAATAGGTGTATCTCCAATTTTACATTCCAACTTCTCCTACTTTCTTGGAGGGACCAACATGTGAAAAGTAAAAAGTTCACCAGTTGCGCCAAAATTGATTCCGATCATCCGGGATGGGACCTTTGCCATCCCCGGTCAAACTTGTAATAAGTGAGAGTGATAAAGATGTTGGCTTGGTCCCATAGAGATTTCCACAAGTTCTTCCGATTAACCTTAGTATACTTCTAACTAATCATCCACAATTTATTCGAGACCACATACTAGCGCTTTTCAGAAATTGATGGACAGAATTTTATAATCTTTTTATTTCATAAAAAACTAAGAATATGTAATTCTGTGTGATTCTATGTGGTGGAAATTATCATTCTCATAACCCTCATCGTAAGGATATTAATAAAATACTAATAAAAATGATTGCACACCACCTCCTCGTGCGTCCCTTCAAGACAGTACGCATAATATCCACATCAAAAATTTGTCCTCAGACTATATTTATCAATGACCCAACCCTATCAAAAATTTCAATTAAATACTATATATCTCTCTTCCACCTACACAACCAACAATTCAACTAAGTTATTTCTTTCCAAGTGTTTATCAATGACCCAACCCAACCCAACCTTATCTTGTTATATATATATATATATATATATTTATATATATATATATTATTTTAATACAAAAAAATTGATAGTATATTTATAACATTAATTATTAATATACATATACAATTTAACATTAAAAATTTTATATTATATAAATGACATAGGAAAATATAAACACGCGTGAAAAAATATGTGTATTAACAAGAAGGAAATAACAGTAATTTTATAAAATAGAGAAAATAAGAGAAATATTGAGTTGTGAATTGAACTATGACAAAAATAATATAAAGAGGATGAAAAACATAATTTATTGTGGTTAATTTTATTATTATATATGTAAATATAAAAATTTAAATATAAAAATTTAAATATAAAAATAATTTTTAGAATTAAATTTAATATTATAAATTTCAACTAATGAGAGTTTGACACACATCCAGTTTTTCATTCGATGGTCCCATCACCCCAAAAGCTTGATCTGCGGTTAGTTTTCCGCCTCAATATCTCAAGGGTTGGGTTGGTCATCTACTTCTTCTTTTTTAAAATCAATCTAGGTGAATTTCAGAAGAAATCACAGATAAACTGAGCCTTATGTTCTGGTGCAGAGTTTTGAAGCGTAGGGTACATTCAAGGAAATTTGGGCCATAGCATAATTTTCAAAAAGTGTCGTCAAATACTTTTTGTGAAGACTTTGAGCCCTTCTATTGACCAGTTCATGCCAAAATTGGAACAGCATGGTCGTTACAATGTGAATTGCATAGGTGGGTCTCCAATTTTACATTCCGACTTATCCCACTTTCTTGGAGGGATCTAAGTGCAAAAGGGAAAAAATTACCGGTTACTCTAAAATTGATTCCGATCGTCGACCTTTTCCATCCCCACTCAAACTTATAATCCCCGAGAGTGATAAACAAGCTAGCTTTGTCTAACGGAGACTTCCACGAGTTCTCCTGATTAACCTTTATACACTTATAAGTAATCATCTACAATTTATTTTAGACCATATATTAGCACTTTTCCAAAATTGATGGATGAAATTTATTATCTTTTTATTTCATAATAACCAAGAAAAATGTAATATTGTGTGATTCTATGTGGTGGAAATTATTGTTCTCATGACGCCCTTCGTTAGGGTATTAATAGAATTCTAATAAAAATGATCGTGCACTACCTTCCCATGCATCCCTCTTAGAAAGTACGCATAACATCCTCATCAAACATTTGTCCATATATTCGGGTGCATATTTTTGAAGCATAGCGTACATTTGAGGAAGTTTGGGCCATGGCGTAATTTCCAAAAGAGTGTCGTCAAATAGTCCCAATGAAGATTTTGAGCCCTTACATTGACCCGTTGATGCCCAAATCAGAATAACATGGTCGTGACAATGTGAATTACATGGGTGTATCTCCAATTTTGCATTCCGACTTCACCCAATTTCCTAGAAGGACCTAAGTGCAAAAAATAAAAGTTCACTGGTTACCCCAAAATTGATTTCAATCAAACCAGAAGTTAATAAAGTCTCATTAATATATTTAAACTTCAATTTATATTTTCCAATATACTATTAACTATTATGAAAGTGACTTTTATTACTTTTGGTCAAAGGCGGGCTGATTTGTTATGCTTGTGGGCATAATTTATTAGGCCCATATTCAGGTTAGCAGACGCCGGTCGTAGTTCAATCCATTATCGGCTAGGGCGACGGCATGTGATACGTTGCTAATGTTGAGGCAGAATTCACAAAGGTTTTAAAAAATATTGTTCCAAAACGTATATGTGTGTGTATATATACATATATGTGGAGCCCACCTCATAATCAGTTCAAACTTACAGCTTCCAAATTTCCCTTGAATTCCAACAGTTACTCACCCCTTCATCCCCTCTCTTCTTAAAGGTATGGTATTTCAATTCTTCTTACTCCTTCCTTTTAGTATTTTTTTTCATGAAAGTGTTGTATTTATGGTGTGTCAATGTGTTTTTTGGTATGTTTTTTATTTTTTTAGTTCGTAGGATTAGTTATAGTGATAGCTTTCCTTATATTTCTACCTAAGTACTATGTTTTGATATGTGTTTGGACGATTTTTTGTCATTTTATATTTTCCAAGCATGAATTTTTCTTGGCTTTTGCGGTTTTGGTCTCAAAAATAAGGGTTAAATGCAACCTTGGTTGCCTATCGATTAATATTCGTTTAAGTTGATGGTCGGCGGCGTCACTTATTCATAAATATGCTGGTAATTATTTTTGAATGAGATGTCGTGCGTGTGTCAGTTATCCATTCAGCCATAGCAATAGCTTACCGACCTCGCATATATGGATTTGCAATCATACTTTTTGCTTTAAATTTTAAATGCAAACTTGGTTGTCTATCGGTAACTGATGGGACGTCAAATGCATGTATTTTCCAAAGTATTTAACATCACTTTTATTGTCTTTTGATAGGTAGATTTCTATATTTAGGTAGGTTTACATCGTAAGGAATTTAGATAACCATTTTCGGATGTCATATCTAAATCCTTCACTTTGTAGCCTATTTTGGGTCTAATGGATTTTGGTCCTTACGAGCATCTAGATCCTTTTTGTGAGCTTAATTTGTAGATCGCTTGTAAGCACTTCATACTACTTTTAGAAGGTCATTCGCAAGGATAGTAGTAGATTTTAGAAGGCTATTAGCAAGGATGGTAGAAGATCGAAGGCCACGAGCCAAAACGTGGTAGCAGATAGTTTCGGTGAAGAAAAGAGAAAGTTCTGAAAAATTCAAAGAATGACACAGACTGTATAACATGAGATGAACCGTGCCATAGCTCATGCGGATGAAACGAGGCAAAGAATAAAGGGTCGTGTAAACCAGCACAACCCGTGCCCAGAAAACAAAGAAAACATAAGGCCAAACGACAGGCCGCGCACTTTGGCACGGCCTGTGCCATTGGAAGCCACGAAAAGAAGCTCCAGACGATGAGTCGTGCACTTTTGCATGGCCCGTGCCATTAGAAAGACGCCTCTCCAGTCCAGGCACCGTGCCACTTTTCACGGGTCGTATTGGCCAACACGTGCATTACTGCACGAGGCATGCCAGCATGGTATGTGTGGTTACTAGGGTTTTCTCCCCGTTTTGGTTTTTTTAAGGCCCAAAACTCATCTACTATATATACTAGCCTAAGTCTTCTAGGGTTTAAGAACAAGTAGACATATTGTAATTCTTAGGAGCAAATAGGGAGAGTGAAGGCTATCTCCTCTCTTCATTTATTTCTCTAGTTCTAGCCTTGTGGCATTAAATCCAATGATTTCCTTGGATTTAATGTCTCTAGAGTAATTATTATCTTGGGGTAGTATTTGTATTCATGACTTGATTATGATTTTTTGAGATTTTAGAATATCTTATTTTAATATCCTATGAATATTTGTGTATGATTTTTATATTTCATTCATGTATGATTTATTCCATGCCATGATTTATGATACATCCATAATTATATGCATAATATAATATCGTTCTAGGCTAAAATGCTATCTTGGGAGTGTTAGATTATGAGTATTATTGGCTCGAGAGTATCAAGGAGATGAGTACATTCATGCTACCTAGAGAGTAATGTCTCGATCATTAGATTCTAATTCTAATTGGCTAGTTGTGTGAGTGATTGCATGTTAGAGGCGCTGGACAAATTCTTAACGAGAGGAAACCCTTTACTTACCCCGACAGATAAGCATTCTAGTTTGCAGCAACTAGAGTCGTGGCAAACCTAGAGTCATCACAAGATGCCAATTCCTTTGCTTTTTTAGGCTTATGGTTGGTATCCATAGTGGAGTGCTCCGATGTATTAGACTCACTCCCGTATCAAAAAGTGTTGCTTGTGAGGGCTTAAGTACACCTTCAAAGATCCTTGTTGGCATCATAAGTGAGGTTATGATGATAAAAATTTTAGTTGGAATGATTAAAGTGCATCTCTGATTTCGGAGGTGGTGAGATGGTTTCCTAGGGGGCAGAACCTTTGAGTGACAAACATTGGGAATTCCCGGCCATCTCCACATTATGAAACATAGGCATGATAGTAGGTTTATATGGTTATAGGTGATAGAATCTAGGATCAAAGTCATTAATCAGTCATGTAACGCAAATACCCCCGAGACTAGTTAATAAGAGTTTAAATCTTGTTGCTTGCAAGCTTAGTAGCTTCTTAAACACAAAACCCCCAATTATTTGTTTAAAGCACTAGTTATTCCAGACAAACAATTGGAGTGATGTTCGATTGTGGGTTTTGTCAAGATAAATCTTGAATTCTAATATCTGCGTTTACGACTCCGAACTTGCCACGAGCTACCTTATAGTAGTTAGCAGTGAGTACGGGGATAACATTAAAAATCTCTATCTTTGAACGCACTTCACAAGTAATTTGGTAAAAGAACAACCCCGCTGGATGCAGGTCAGTAACCATGTTCACTCTAAATGACTGAGACATGATGCCGCTCATACAAGTCAGCCATGAAACAGTTTAGGACTGACGTGTATGTGTGACGCATGGACGACGTTGCACTCTTCAAGTTCCATGGATTTTTTTCCTAATTATTTTCTTATAAATTTCAAGAGTAATGGCTGGCAAAGGATCTTCCAATCGCCCATTTTCCATTTCAACGATTTATTTTACATCTATATATGAGCTACATTTATTTTCTGTGGTTACCTATATATATATTCACAATTGATGACACTAAATAATTCATAGTTTTTCCACATTTCATCGCACAACGGAGCACCCCAGAGCTTCTCGTGTTCAATCTTGAACCTTATACATGTCTTCAGATAACCCCCGATCCAGCTGCACTCTGAAGCAGCAAAACTTTGGGACTAACCCCACTTTGGTAAGACCTAGCTAACCAAATGCATGTAATTATTTTATTTTAAATTAATATCATTTACTGTTAATTGCATATATATATAGGGGAGGATTCAGGTGAGGCAACCTATTTATGTGAGACAATGATGTTATGTGAGACAAAATCTCAGCCATTCAATTACTTTATCAGATGGCAGCGATCCTTCATTTCCTAACATATTAACCACATACATATATATTATTTTCTTGTATATTCTCGGGCATACAAGGACTCTTACCGAGTCTGCCGTACGCTTATGTGAGATTAATTTGTGACTACGTACTGATAATTGAGTACTACTTATTAGCAGAACGTCATCCATAACTGAATTAAAAGTTATAATTGAATGTAAACAATTCAAGAATATATAGCTTGTATAACCTACGAGTCAATCTTGAATCACCTTTTAGCTATAACTTGAAGCACCACCAAGAAAAGCTCAAAGCACCTACAGGCATAATTTGGAGATCTTATGAGTTAAACTTAAATTAACTTCTACAACCATAATCTGAAGCATCAACAAGTATAACTTGAAGAACCGACAAATTAAACTTGAATCATCTTCAAATTGTAACTTGAAGGGCCTATGAGCATAACTTGAAGCATCAACAAGCCTACCTTGGAGAATCTACAAGCTAAACTTTGATGACCTTCAAGTTATAACTTGAAGCACTCATAAGCATAAATTTAAGCACCGACAAGCATAACTTGGAGAACCTACAAATTAAACTTAAATAACCTTCTAGTTATAATTTGAAGCACCAAAACACATACGTTGAAGCACTCACGAGCTTAAATTAAAGAGCCAACAAGGGAAACTTGAAGAACCTATGAGTTATAACTTGACACACCTACAAGTTAAACTTGAAGGACCTCCAAATTATTTGAAATACCTACAAGAGTGAGTTGAAGAACATATAAATGTAACTTGATTTACCTATAGGTCTGTTCGAAGCACCGACGAGTTGTACTCTAAGCACCAGGTTGTTTCGTAGCACACAAAAGTTATAAAAGACTCATCTACGGATTACATTTGAAGCACTTACAAGCAGTAGTTGAAGCACCTATGAGTTTTACTTTAAGCAC
>JAULKJ010034698.1:0-21426 GCA_032355405.1 Rubia balearica
CACTAGTCTTAGCCGGAAAATTAGTCTGAAGGGTTACAGATAGAGATAGTTAGCGTAGCATACTAGGGTTAGTGACTTGCAACCCTAGAGCCATCGATAAGGTGCTTCACCCTCTTTGCCTTTTTAGGCCTAAGGAGAAGCATTCGTGTTGTAGTGTCTGGGATGTAATAGCACATGGGAGATTCATATCTGCACAGCAGGCAGGGCCGTTGTTGCACTCCTCTAATTACGGAGGTGATGCCGATGAAAGATTACATGCGCACCTTACGTGACATGTATGGGGAAGTGTTGACCATCAACCACACCACGTGTCATAAACACTAGAACAGGTTTGTAGTTCTTATATGTGATGGAATCGAGGATCGAAACAACATTGATCATGTTACGCAAGTACTCCTTAAGTGTTAGTTTACATAGTTTACTCTCGTGTTATTTTCATGTTAATAGTTGTTAGAAACCCCCCCCCCAACCTGTTTTACCAATACTAACTATTCTTGACGTGTGATCAAATTGACGACCGTATCACGACTGTGTTTGGTTGACTCTTAGGTCCCTAACATCTCAGTGGATGACCACAGTCTTTCCACTAGCTGCCCTTTAGGTAGCATAGTAGTAGGAACTAGAGAAATAATACAAATTCTTATCTCTGACGGATCTTTCTCAGTTGAGTAGATCTCCCGTGAAAAATCTTACTTATTAATGACGTTGGGAAGGGGCGGGTAACTTTTCTTAGATCGTGGCCTTGTAGAGGTTATCGTGGTGGGTGTGATTCTCTGCCCTTTCCGAGATTGGTAACTTGTCCGTGAAGTGACATGGCTATCTTATAGGTATTTAGCGAGGTGATTTCCTATTAGGGCTTCGTAGGTGGGTATATACCAGCTTTGAATTCAATCAATCAGTTTGTACATGTTTCGAATAATCATCAATTTTGAGTTGTTACTTAGATTTACATCACGTATGTGGTACTTTTTTGTATCATTTTACTTTTCTTTGGGGACATTTTTGTTCTTGGTTTCTCAAACACTGATTGAGTTCCCTGTTTGGGGACTCATCGGTCGACTTATGGTTATAATATTTTTCTTGCTGGTAATCATTTGTTGGAGTGTCAAGAAACATCCCACTATGCCTCACGACAGTCCTGAGTCAGAGTATCGTGCCATAGCTAACATTAGGGGTGGGCATTGGGTCGGGTTATTCGGGTTTCGGGTTTCGGGTTATTCGGTTCGGGTTATTCGGTTTTGCCTCTAAAAAGTCCAAAATTAAATCCGTTCGAATTCGGATCTAATCCGAATAAACCGAATTTGGACTTAAGATTTAAAAAAAATTTAAAATACATAACTTAATTCAAAATTCAAGAAAATATGTAATTTAAATTCTACATCATCAAAATTAATTCTTCCAAATTAAAATCCCACAAATATAATAAAAATTCAACCATAAAAATTTTAGAATTACATTAAATATTAAGAATCAATAATTAGTTTCAATATTACATTTCTTCAAAACTTCAAACTGGATACATGAGGATGAAGGTGCAGTTCACTATCTGGTGAGTTAATTCAGTTGAAGGTGCAGCCTGCTGGTGCTGGTGATGAAAATCAATCAAAGTCTTAGTGCCAAACATTAAACCAGTCATAAAGTAGCAACATATTGTCAATCAAAGTCTGGTGATGAAGCAGAGAGTTTTATAAGCCCACTTAATCACTCTATTCTAATTCCTCGTTCATCCCTATATCAGTAGTAGAAACTACATCAAAATCACTTTTTCCCGAGTACCAACATTTCTCTTCCTCTGGATTTTTTCTTTAACTCACTAAGATCAGGAACCACATGTAATTTTAGTAGTCTAAACAGCAGTGAATAAATGTTGTGTTTTTTCATGTACTTCCTCACAAAGAGCACATAACTGTTGCTGATGAATAACAAACATCAGTAATTGAAAAGAAAGCTCAGACAGATGAAGAAATCTGGGATTGTTAGCACAAGAAACACAATCTTCAAATTTACTAAAAGAAGCAAGTCATTAGATTACTAACCAGTTGAGGAAACCACAATCAAGTATCAACTAATGTTATGGAGTGAAACAAAATCTCTACTTAATCTCAGCTTGAAGCAGCAGCGAACATTAAAACAGCAGCAGCAACATTGTTGCAGCAAACATTAAAACATTGAGTAAAGAGCAGGAAAGAGTAAAGAAAATGACAGGATTTTTTTTCATCATATGGTTTCAGCCCTCATTTCCGACACAGAATTTCAGTCTTGAACTAATGACATCAACTACTAACACAAGTACATTAATCACAAAACAAGAACTCCATCTAAAGAGCCAACACAAATACATTCTCACACAAAAAGTCAAAAGATGAAGAAAACTACCTTCAATTGAAATGCAAAGCAGGGGCTAAACATTCACAACGGTTGACTCAATCACTGATTTTTGGATTTCTGCAATAAAACACAAATATATCTATTAGTGAAGTGCAAACAATAATATAAATAACAACTAACATGAATAGTATACTAACCAAAAATAGAAAACTGAATAGCATAGCAAAGGGTCAAATCAATTTACCTGCTCTGGCACACTATGCAACTCAACAACTCTCTCCCCTGGATTAAAACCAAAAACTTAAAACTGTCGGAAGCCATTGATGCACTTGTTAATTTCCTAATAGCTACGGATACAAGAATAAAAAAAATAAACACACACAAAACTTTCCTAGTTTTAAGAACACAAAGCTCGGTATATGAAAACTACTAATTATAATTCAGAAAATAAGAACTCCATCAAAAGAGCCAACACAAATACATTCTCACACACAAAAATAGTCAAAGGATGAAGAAACAACCTTCAAAATTCAAAACCAAAGCAGAGGCTAAACATCCACAACACTTGACTTCATCACTGATTGTTGGATTTCTACAATAAAACACACACACACACACACACACACACATATATACACATACATATTAATGAAGTGCAAAGAATAATATAAATAACAACTAACATGAATATTATACTACCTTCATATTGTGAGGTGGTGGTAAGCTCGGTGGTGATGGTAAGCTCGGTGGTGAAGCGATTGTAGCAGTCGTGGGTGACGGTGATGGGTGACGGTTGTGGTTGATGGTGGTGGGTGACGGTTGTGGTTGACAGTGGTGGTTGACGGTGGTGAGGTGGTGGTGGTGGGTGGATATTTTTTAAGAAAAGGGATGGCCGGATGGGGAAAACGAAAATGCCACCACCTACTATTGCCCCACGAAGTAAGTTCCAACCTTGAATCAAAAAGCCCAAAATAAATTACAAACATATCAAAACCTACAAAATAAAAAAACACCCATCTGCAGCAAACCTAAGCAGCATTATCCAGCAACTGAAAGGGAGACTCCATGTGGACGAGATTGAGGGAAATCCAATCCCGAAGGAAATGGAAATAAAAACTAAAACCCTAGATCTGCAGGTGGTCTATTAATCCAAGATCTGGAGAACTAAAACCGCTGCAGCATTACCGATTCCAGGGACGGGTCGGCGGCACCGGTACGGGGTTGCGGCGCAGTGCGGGATTTTGGAGGGTTTGGGTCACTATGTGAGAGTGAAATCTGTGAGGAAGGGGAGTGATGAAGTGAGGCACAACCTCAATCATAGCCTTTTATACCCTTAGTTTATTAGGGTTTGTGAAATATTTGGGCTTAGTCATATTTGGGCTTGGTCATATTTGGGCTTGATCAAATGGCCCAAGTTGTTGTAAATTAAAATTCTATAATCAGAATTTTTTAGTATTATATTAATATATATTTATTTATACTAAAAACCATATTCAAAATTCGGTTTATTCAATTCGATTATTCAAAAACCGTATTTTTAATTCGGTTTGGGTTATTCAAATTTGGATAATTCGGTTTTCGATTCAGTTTTTGGTTTTCAGTTTTTTTGCCCACTCCTAATAATTGGTCTGTACATAAACTTATTGATAGTCTATTATATATTTTTATTTATTCAATGCATTTGTTAAATTACATACTCTTTCCATCTCAGTTCAAATTGCACACTTTCCTAATTGGGATGCTCAGCCTTGAATTGCAAGATCTGAAACATTCTACATATGAGTTTAATTGTAGAACAAGTGGGCTAATTAATGGGTTGGGTTTTGTGTTGTCCAATATGCGTAAAGATGCGTGTCTTGGAGAAAGAAATGACCAACTTTATTAAACACGGTGGGTCCCTAAATATTCCCTCATTATGATAGCTCCAAAGCTCAATTTCAACATTTCAAAGCAGCATCCAATGCTCTATCTCTCTTCTTATCCCTTCATCTCTCGAATCTTCTGTCATTTCCTTTCCAACGCTCCTTCTCACAGCTTTCAATGCCCTCTCTTTTCTCTCAAAACTCATCTTATATCACAGCTCCCAAACCTAATTTTTTCATTTCTTCGTCGTTGTCTCTCTATAGTGGTTGTTTTGGAAGTTTTTAATCTTTTTTATCAGATCTAACATTGTTGTTAAATTTGAATCTGTAAGCCTTTGATTTGTTCTTTGTGACTTGATGGTTTATAAAGGTTTATTTCACGATTTTGTAAGCGTCGTCATCATTTGTGTTGGGAATCAGAGTTAATTGGGCATTTCCAAAAAAATTATTCACAGTCTACTCGCATGTAGTGTTTAAATTGAATTTGAAACTTGTTTTTGTCAAACATTGTTCGATTAAACTGATATTCATGGTCGTTAAGCCATTCTTGTTGTGTATTTTGATTTTTTATTTGTATAAATCGTTGCATGTTTGGTAAAATGAAAGATCCGTATGATTTCTTTGGGTTTAAATGTCGTTTAGGGAATCTTTGGGTCAACCCGAGGAGAGGGATCTCATTTCGAAGCTTTGTTATTTTTGAGGGTCTTCTTTTAGTAGCGTTTTCTGATTTTATTTATGTAAAAATTGTTGGATGTTTGAAAATAATGAAAGATCTGTATGTTTTCTTCAATGTTTTTCTAGGTTCATGTGTCGTTTATAGCTTCTTGGTTAAATCCAAGGACAGGGATGTTATATTTGTGACAATTTTATCTTCGAGGTTTTTTTTATAGATTTAACCTAAGATGATCAATATTCCATACCCTGAGTTCTTGTTGAGATTACCACTCAATAATAACTTTATGAATTTGCATTACCACCTCCACTATATAGAAGGATAAGTTCTGCTTTATCATCATCCTTATTCCTTAAGTTGTTTGTGCTGCAGTTTTAATAGCCGTGATACTTGTTTACAATTTGTATGTGGCGTTTATATGTCATATTTTAGGTTAATACCTGTGGTTTTAGTGTTTTTGTTGTGGAAATCAAAATATGATTTTTGGAACTTTCTTTGAATATGTTAGATCATGTGTAATGACCTTTTTATTGGGTTATGTGTGCTATTGAAGTGTATCTAATTTTATGACCTTTTTATTGGGTTATGTGTGCTATTGAAGTGTATCTAATTTTATGACCTTTATATTAGATCAAATCAGTTACTTAAGTGATTAATATTTGGGATTTTTAAATGATTGATGTGCATATGTTATTGTGGATGTTGGAAATGTGTGACTGGTCATGTTCGTGTTTATGTGTGCCTAATTGTTGCAGCTTGTTGTTTACTATGCACAACTTATGAATAAGGGTTCTGCTGACTGGCTCACATGTAACAGACCCTGAACACCCACATTTGGGTGAACCTGTTTCATGTGCCAGAGCAAGAAGCTCCTTAGTGCAGAAACAGATTGAGAGTGATTCACAAACTTGTGATGACTCCCTCACCCGTTTAGAAACACACGTGGTTTACTATTTTCATTGGAACTGGCCCGAGAGAGAGAGAGAGATAAAAAAAACCTTGTACTAAGGGCTTTGCTACTATCTCCGTGCTTAGGGAAATGTCTGAGACGACCAATGCAAATGGCTGGGCTTCTGCTGAGCCAAAAAGTTGGGGAAAAAAAGCAACATTTCCTGAAGATTGTATCTACCCTCTATGTTCAGTTTTCAAATTTTCTCTATGTTTTTTTTATATATAAAAAATATTTGACTAACTCTTTCAATCTGTTTTTGCAACAATCGGTTCAGGTGAGTTAACCTTAATGTTTAATTTATGGACTTTTGGTTCATAATCGCCCCAAGATAGTGGTAACTTTGAATTTATTGAAATTTTAAGAATGAGCCTATTTATGAAATTGTGTTTGTAATAACTCTACTTCTGAGCCACTTCGTGTTGGCTGTGTTTATTATTGTCTGTTGGTGAGCAACTTCATGTTGCCTGTGTTTATAACTCTCTGTTTGTGAACCACTTCGTGTTGGCTATGTTTATAACTCTCTGTTTACGAGCCACTTCGTGTTGGCTATAACTCTATTTGTAACTCTTATTATTTCCAGAATGTTGTGTATAGTCTTATTATTTGTGGGATTGTGATTTTATAAAGTGGAGCGTTGGTATGTGTGGAATACTAGAATGAATGGGTTAATTAGAATGCAGTCACGCGGTCCTGTCTTTAGATGGGGATGAATTTGGTAGGGCATTCATAATATACACAGTAATATGTAAGTGTAGGGTATGTATGTGCTCTATGTTCGTGTCATCGATGATGAAGCTGTGAATTTTGACTTAACAAAAAATGTAGCCATGCAATAAAGATATAAACTGAATTGACCTTAGTGGGGCATTGAAATGATTTACAAATAGTTTTGAAATTTTGTGTAGATATATCGATACCTAACAGCAAGCAAGTCTATAATGATGAAAATTTATATTTTTTTATGTTTTATAACATTAGGATGGCATCAATTGTTAGTTTGTTCAGTTTTGGACTAATTGTATGCATGCTCAGCTTGTAAATATGCAACGTGTAAATTTTCATTTCTGAACTTGGTGATTTTTGTACTATTGCACTTGCAGCATCATAAATTTTAAAACAGAACTTAAATTTGAACTTAATTGCATTACATTCCAAAAAGAAACAGTACCAACTCCAAATTTATACAAGGTTGCCCAATGAAGATGACTCTTCAAACCAAAATGCATGTTTACCTTAGAATTTTTTTCTAGAAGCAAAACCCCACAAAATAACATGAAATGATTTATTCCTACACCGTTTTCATGCATAGCAACAGGTCTTGAACCTTTCCTGCTCTTCCAATTCTTGTAAATGCTCCAAGCAACCCCTTACCAACCATGAGTCCACAATTAGGTTGTGTGGTAGAAGTTCCAACCTCATAAGTCTATCTTTTTTCCATGCATGGTAGTTTAAAATTGTTTCCACCCATATCTTTCATGATTTCAACCATCACATTTTGCAAAGATGGAAATATTTTGTCAATTGTTTTAGGATCTTCCCTATCAATGCATTGTTTACAGATTGTAAAAGACCTTCTAGAGTTGTACTTGGGTTTTAGTGTTGTAAACTTTGAATCGATGCAAAAAACCCTAAGTCTGGTATGTTCAAGTCAGGGGATTTAGCTGGTTTGCACACCATTTTAATGTTAAAGTCGTGTGAATAGGTTGCTGCTAGGAACTCTCGGTCATTTACCAAAAATGTGTGGAAGCATTATCTTGCTGAATGAAAATGTTTCTTTTGCCCACACTGGCCATTTGACTTTTATAGGAAGAATGACCCCATAAATAAGTTTTTTCCTAATGCAATCCCTTTTGATAGACTTAATGGGATGCAGTTAAATGGTACCCCTAGGCCTATTTGTGTTATTATAATTTGCTGGAATATGCTCAACATAAGGGAAAACACCAATTTTCCATCAAATAATACAGTCCCATCTAAGTTGATGAATGGTCGACACACAGCACATAAGAACATGAGTTTTGGAATGTAATGTTTGTTTTGGTGACTCTATATCCCCCCGGTTCGTTTGGGGCTAGGATGTGCATGGTTTTAGCCCCAGTTAAGTAGAACCACTTCTCATCAATGTGCATTATATTGGCCATATCCTTGAACAGCATGTTGCTTTCTAGTTTGCTGAGGCACCACTCCAATCTGTCCTCTTTACATGCTGCTATTAAGCATGGGTGCACGACATTTGTATAGCTTCTTACTTTCTTATTTGTCATATCTCTATGAACTGTATTTTTTGAGATGTGCAGCCCCACTGCAGTGCTTTTGTAGGTTTTGCTTAATCTCAAAGGTAAGGCCATTAAAGATCAAGATCTATTGACTTCTTACCAACCCTGGGTTGGCTATGTTGCTTTGACTGGGCATTAATAGATTCATCATTTTCGAGTTCCTCCTTGACCCTCTTCTATATTGTACTGATTGTACGGATTGAGCAACCCCAACTCACTGCTGCCTTTAGGCACCGATGATGGCGGATTGTTCTTCCGTCTGTGTGTTGCAGTAGAAAATTGTGTGATTTATTGCCTTTGTTGGTCAGTTAAATTCCGACCAACCATCATAGATTTCTGGCGAAGGCTCGATGAAGAAGATGATGAATATGGACCAGGAAATAAGAACTAGCCAAAAAATCAGATCTGAGAGCCTTGCTGCTTTTAATGTAAAATGTGTGTTTGGAATCTATTCAATGCTGCCTTTATATAGACTGTAAAATTCCTACGGAGTTAGTGTAAAAAGTTTGCAATTTTCACTTTTTCGCTCCAAAAAATTCAATTTGGAGCCAAAGTATTGCTTGAATTCTTGGTGGGCAACAAGAATCATGGGACTACTATTCCAAATTTTGTATATTTTCCTTATTTCTATTTTATTGGGAAAAGAAAAAATTTGGGAAAAAAGTACTCATCGAGCGAGATTTTGTAGGGTATGTTAATATGATCACCCTATAGAGTCTTGCTCTTGGTTGATCGAGTTTTGGAAAGAAATATAAATTTTTGTTCCACAAAGTCGATGGGAGCGAGAAGGGTACCCATACCATGACTCTCCCAATTTTGTTTTTGAGTTTCACCCCCCAATTCGAGGAACCAATATTCCAATTTAGTTGCCAAGTCCGCGTGTGATGAAATACTTGGAGATTTGGCTAATTTTGGCATAACCAATCCCAAGTATTTAGTTGCATCAAAGATTTGGGAATTCAACTTTCTTCGGGTATTGAGAGAGTTTGGGGGCAAGTGAGTTGAGAGGGAAGGTGAGCCAACTAGTGGGAAGAAGGATGATAATGGACGAAGAAGCTCCACCACCCCCTCATATGGATGAGCCGAGAAGTAGGAAAGAAGCTGAGCACTATAGGAAACCTTTTGAACTCCTCGGACACTATAAGGTTAGCCCTTATGCTCTTGATATTATTGATCTTATGCCTAAATGTGATTTTTTTGAAAGACCTATGTGCTTTGGGACATGAATCTAGGCATGGATTGGTAGATCAAACCTCTGGTTATCCATTTTCTCTCGTGCAAAATGACTCCCCTCCTAAATGCAGTGATCCTAGTGTGTTCACTATCCCTTGTACGATTCAAGGAACATTGATTAAGGATGCCATGATTGATTTAGGGCTCTCCATTAATGTTATCTCCCATTCTCTACATAGCTCATTAAATTTGGGGAAAACCCATGCCACCGGGGTTTTAGTCCAATTGGCTAATTGCTCTACCACATACATGAGAGGTATCGTGGAGGATGTGATGGTCTATGTGAAATGACTAACATTCCCAAATAATTTTTATGTCTTAGATATGGAATATAAAAGGAGACCACCTCTATATTGTTAGGGTTACCTTTCCTGAAAACATTTAAGGCTAAAATCGATGTGCATACCAGAAAGTTAAGCTTAGAGTGGGGTAAAAAAAATTGAGAAGCATAAATTACCTTGCTGATGAATTCCCTCCATTTGTGATGGATGTCTTTGAAGATATTGTGCAAGAGACTTTTGAGTTTTCCAGGAATGTATCTTTAGAGAATGACCCCTTTAATGATGTATGCTTTAGTTGTCTAAATTCTAGCTTGGTGGAGAGTGTGGGCTCTATAGTGAGACTCGCATAGAGGCCTTACCCAAAAACCTAGATGAACTAATGATGTCCGGTGTTTCGTTAAGAATTTATTTAAGACTTCCTCTCCCTTATGCAAATTGTTGCTAAAGGATGTTGAGTTCATTGTTGAAGAGAAGGGTACGAAAACCTTTGATAATTTAAAAGAGACAATTGTGAGCGCTCCTATCATCAAACCCCCAAATTGTCCATCCCTTTTAATATTATGTGCGATGCGAGTGACTGTGCTATAAGGGTGGTGTTAGGCCAAAGGATGGGAAAGGTTCCACATGTCATATACTACGCGTCTGTAACACTTAATGATACAAAACACAATTAATCCACCACGGAGAAAAACTTATTGGTTGTAGTATTTACCCTTGATAAATATAGGAAATATTTACTAGGTACTAAGGTCATAGTTTACATAGATCGTGTGACACTTCGCTACTGTAAGTGGATACTTATTTTGAGTGAATTTGACCATGAAGTGAGAGATAATAAGGGTAGTGAAAATGTGGTAGCCGACCATTTAACTAGATTTACACCACTTGAGAGCCTAGACCCAACCTAGGGGAAGCTAAAGTTGGAGCCCATTGGGGAAGAATTTCCCGACGAACAATTGTTTGGGGTAACGACTAGCCAACCTTGGTATGCCGACATACTGAACTATCTTTCCACGAGAGAGTTACCCCCCTTATATGATCAAGCAAGAAAGGATAGATTAACAAATGAGGCAAAAGAGTATTTTTAGGATGATCCTTACTTGTGGAAGCATTGCACCGACCAATATATTAGGAGGTGTATTCTTGAAGATGAAATAGAGCCTATCCTTAGACTATGCCATCCCTCTGATATTGGTGGCATTTGGGTGTAAGAGGACCGCTAAGAAAGCGGCAGAATGCGGAATTTATTAGTCCAACATGTTGAAACTTACCTAAGATTTTGTCCTATCATGTGATTGGTGCCAAAAGATAAGTAATATATCTTTCAAAAAATGAGATGCCCCAAGATCTATCAATATCAGTTGAGGTTTTTGAAGTGTGGGGGATGGACTTCATGGGACCTTTCCCGATCCGGTGGTCACACTTATATTCTACTGATGGTGGATAACATGTCTAAATGGGTCGAAGCCAAGGCGATAAGGAAGAATGATGCGACAACAGTAGTTAGTGTCCTCAAGTCAAATATCTTCCTCGGTTCGGCATCCCCCAACTATAATTAGCGATAGAGGAACACATTTTTGCAACAAAGTCATGGAATCCTTGCTTAAGAGATATGGAGTGACCCACAAAGCGGAGGTATCCAATCTTGAAATCAAGGCCATCCTTTAGAAGACGGTAAAACCGTTTAGAAAGGATTGGAGTGACTGTTTAGATGATGTGGTTTGGGCCTATCAGACTGCATATAAAACCCAAATCGGCATGTCACCCTTCCAAATCATCTTTGGGAGATGATGGCACCTCTTGGTCAGACTCGAGTTCAAAACACATTGGGCCATGAAATGCGTGAATATAGATTTGAGTGGAGCTGGGAAGAATAGGAAGTTGCAACTGCAAGAACTTGAAGAACTTAGGTGCAACTCCTACGAGATCTCGTTGACTTATAAGGAAAAGACGAAAGGAATGCATGATGAGAAAATAGTGAAGAACTTTGTTGTGGGACAAAAAGTCCTCGTCTTTCAATCTCGACTACATTTCTTTCCAGGTAAATTGCGGTTAAAGTGGGCGGGTTTGTATGAGGTGATCAAGGTTTATTCCGATGGATCGATAGAGGTGAAACATGAAAATAATGGTGTTAAGTGGTTAGTCAATGGGAAAAGGGTGAAACCTTATTTTTACCGGGGAAATTTGGGAGTGGCCAAGGAGGGGGTGAGCTAATTCATACATGAACTATTCTAAGTCAAATAAGTTGTGGGGACGACACTAAAGAAACGTTTCTTTGATTTTGGTCTTATTATATTTTGAAGACTTGTTTTTGTGATTTTGAAAAGTTCTTAGATATTGGTGGTATTTTAGGGGTTTGTAGTCATCATATTTTCTTGGCCGGAATAGTATCAGACTTGGTTTTCCATGTTTTAGGATGCAAGAATTTTTGCTACAAAGTTGAATGAACAAAGATTGGCACATACCGTGCTAGCCTCATGCCAAGGCAGTCCGGCACAAAGCCATTTTGTAAAGCATAACCCATGGTAAGATAAGCTGGCACGTGGCATACCCACAAAATGACCCGCAATACAGGAAGGATGCCAGGAGGTTTGCGGATGGAGTTGAAGACTCTTCGGTGTTTCCAATCTTTTCCTTACCTTGGTCACATGCATTGGGGACAATGCATGAACTAAGTGTGGGGAAGGGGTTGGAACACCTTCACATAGTGGCATCTCCTTTGTTTTTGCTGATTATGCCTTTATCTCTTGTTATTGCATTAGATGTTTCGATGACTATTTTTCCCTTTCTTTTTCCTTCATTTAGTTTCAAAAACTTACTTTGTTATTATGTTTTTGAAAACTTTGTTTTTGGTGTGAGGCCACCTTTTGTAGTTTGGTGGGATGTTGGAAATTTTTTGGTGGTGTTAGTTTGTTTTTATTTTATCATATTCATGTAGTATGAATCCCACCTTTGGGGCACTTTGTGCTACACAAAAAAAAATTGAAAAATTGAAGGAAAAATGAAAAAAATATACCTAGCTATGTCGAAAACCTGAAAGGAGGACTTAGGCAACATTGGGAAAGACCTGGATAGGTTGAAAAACCTATGCAAAAGTTAGAGGCCATGGTGTGGAAAAAAGTAAGAAGTGAGTTCAATTTGTGTGAAGCTAGGATGAAAACTCGAAAAGACTCCTAGGAAAAATGAGAGAAAATGGAAAGCATCACTTTGATTGTCTTTGGCGGCTTCTTATGCAGAGTAAGTTAGTTTCACACTTATTATGTATACCTTGCCTTTTTCTTGGTATGATCGGTTGGATAGGTTACTTTAGCTTCATTGGGGAGTGAGGTTTTTGAGAGTCTCACAACTTTGGGGGAACTACCATATCTTAGGAATAATGTTAAATGTATTGATTAACTCTCTTTGCATGCTACTTTCCGCTTAAATTTTTTCTCGCTTTTGTTTACTCGATGATGAGTATCGGCCTAAGTGTGGGGACATTGATCCGCACCGAATGTGTTAATACATTTGACACGTTTCTTATAATGTTTTGGCTGGTTGATTGCTAGGTTGTCTAAATTCTTAGTTTTGTAGACTTATTAGACCAATGCTACGTTCTTACGAGCATATCAAGATCTTGTTTCGTGAATTTGAGATTGCTCGTAAGCACTTCGGCATAGTTTGTAGAAGGTCATCAACAAGGGTGGTAATAGATAGTAGAAGGTCATTCGCAATAATGGTATAGTAGAGGTAATGAGTCAAAATGTGGTAGTAGATGGAATCAAGCCCGAAGGAGAAAGGAGTCGAAGATCGACAAAGGAGGAACCGGCATGGCCGTGTAATAACACAGACCATGCCAGCCAGCAAGGATGGTTCTAGAAAGCTCTGGCATGGGCCATGTAGATAAGCACGACTCATACTAGCACAGTGCCTCGTGTGACTAAGTATAGGAACAACTAAGTATGGGCACGAGCCGTGCCAAACTACATGGGCAGTGCAAAACCTAAGTCTAAATGTAAAGATCAACCGCGACGATTTGCACACCCGCGCTATTGATTTCCAAGAAATTGACTCCCATCCCGTAGCCCACATCGTTTTACACGTTCCACGTTGTTTAGAAGTGGAAATCAAGCTTCCAGCCGATGGCCCGCAATGATCTACATGGCATGTGTCATTCAACTTATCCGAAATCATCTCACAGCTGGCGGCCTGTGGATAATAACACGGCCGTGCGCTCAAGATATCGAGATTGACTCCCAATCGGCAGCCTTTGCCAAATTACAGGGTCTGTGCCCGGCTGAGCATCACGAGCCGTGTGCTATATCACGGACTGTGCCAACTGGCTGCTGGGGTTTTAGTTCCTTTTTTTGGCCTCTTTCAAGGCCCAAATTCCTACTACTATATATAGAAGCCTATGTCTTCTAGGGTTTAAGTTTTAGCCTAGTTTTAGTTTCATTCTTCAAATTTTCCCAATTGTAGGTAGATAGATAAAATGAACTAACCTTTCTCTCTTAGTTTTATTTTCTCTTTGTTTTTTCCCAATGATATTGAATCCAATGAAGTATTTGGGTTCAATGCTTAGGGAGTAGTGATTTAGCTTGGGGATTTATATTTTTATTCATGACATGGTAGTTATTTTGTCAGAATTTTAGATCTTCCTATCCTTTAATGCCTATGATTATTATGATGACTTGTGCTTTACATTCTTGTAAATTGTATGATTGATACACTATGTTGGTATACAACTTAGTCTACTTTCATGTTGGCGCATTTATTGGTATCTTCTTAGAAAGTGCTGCTAGAGTAATAGGGGGAGTGAGGGTCCGTTGACCGTTTGAGTGTATGCATGTGGGTTGTGAGTCACCGCTCCGATGACCGAACATTAGTGAGCGGGATTGAAGCCTCATAGGTTATGGATAAAGATACTTTAGTAGCAACTAGAGTTGGTGTAATTTGGCTCATGTTGTTTCAACCCTAAAGTCAAGCATAGAGTACTGATCCCTTTAGCCTCTATATAACTAGGGGAAACATTTATAGTAGAGTACCTGGGACGTAATTCTTTACGGGGAATGAATAGAACTGTGCAGCTGCAGGGATGTTGTTGTACTTCCCTAGTTACAGAGGCGGTATCGGTGGAAGAAAATGAGAGCACACTTATGTGACCAATGGGGTAAGTGTTGACCACTTATTTTTACATAAGCAGTAGGATAGGTTTATACGCCTTGTACTTGATTGAATCTAGGATCACAATATACTACCGGTCATGTAACAAAAATATCCCCAAGCACTAGCTTTATATAGTTTTCTCTATTGTCTTTGCATGATTGTGGTTAGATAAAAACCCCCCAAAACTGTGTTTTGCGACATTAGCTATTCTTGATACGTGATCGGATTGACAACCCGATTGCAACTTTGCATAATTAACCTTTAAAGTCCTAGCATATTTGTGGATGACCCCGGACTTGCCGTTATCTACCTTTTTGGTAGCTTAGTAGTTAGAATTGGAGCAACATATAAATATTTACCTTTGTGAATCGCTCTGTGGGTTAGCAGATCTCCCATTAAAAGGTTTTTTTTAATAATGACCCCGCAGGTAGCGGATCAGAAGTGATTGCAGCTTCCGGGATTGGAAGCTACAATAGGTTCCGGTACCTGAACTAATGTCGAAGGCAACGAAGTAGTTTCAAAAATCGGGTCTAATTTTTGTTTAACACCGGGTTGTTTGGTCTAGAACTTTTTATTTATAGAATATTTGTTACGAGTTCGTAAATGTAGTCAGCTGCTAAGGTTCCAAGTTCATAAATTTTGTGGGCTTTTTAGGTTTGAGTTCTGAAAGTGAATTTCTTCTTTGGTTTCTGATTGTAGGAACTTGGGATTGACTTATGAGATCATAATTAATTTTGGCTCCTATTGCAACATTTTTAAGTCTTTGCTAAACCCGACCTAAAATAGCCTCAAATCACTGATATTGTTTCCGAAAGATTTCAAATACATTGTTAGGGTTTACAAAAAAATTATAGACATTGCTACATTATCAAAATCTATACATAGAAATAAAAATCACGTAGATTCTATTCTGCACACAACACTACACTTTATAACTTTCTAACACTATAAAACATTATTGTAGTTTGAACAAGAATATATAGACAATGCGTTTCAAGAAACTATCTATAGTTAGGAATAGAAAATAATCAAATTCTATTCCGCAAAATATATGTCACGAGTGTTGAGATATTTTTCATAATAGCACGTTAGGTCTTGCAAGAGTTTCAGATCGGACATTGATTAGATGTCTTGCTAAACAATTTCTTGTCACATTGATGTCATCCTCTGAATATAGCTTGTGTTCCTTTGGAAAAATCTGCGGACATTACAATATAATATAATAGTTCGAATAGGTTAGCAGTTTATTTTTAAATAAAATAATAATAAAATTTCATGAACTTTATACTTACTTATGTAGTACCGAACATAAGTTTATTGTCCAACTGGACATCTTTACCGTACTCGACTGTGTATAACATTATGTAGTACCCACACTCCCATGTTTTTGCTTATTTCTTGAACTAATTTATGTGAATGGAAATAAATTAATAAAAATTATAGTGAATTAATGTATAAGATGACGATTGTAGTAATTCGAACCTTGTATTGGACTATGTAAGTCATTTTGAACATTAGCCTCCTTGAATGCAATCTCCAAAATATCTACAAATGCTTGTGAAGGTAGAAAATGCAATCACTAGTAGAGAGCCTTCTATTAAAGGCGGTATTGGGAAGCCAGTTATCCCTGCCACAAGCCATCCTACAGTGCGGGCGATTTCACTTCCACTATGTGCGATCCTTTCTTCAGCCTTCCTCTGGCCGATTTGGTGACTGCTTAACCGGTACTGCCTACCCAAACGATGGGTAGATCGAGCGGGAAGAAGAAACTGCAAGCAAAGCGAATCGTATATGGTTCACAAACAACACCCTACAAACTACAAACCCAGGATTTTTCGGTCGTGAAACAACAATCCCAGTTCAAGGGGATGAAGGCTGTTCTTGAAGAGGTAGAAGAGCAGGAGCAAGGGGAGAGCGAGGATAAGCTGACCGGAACTTTGGCGAGCTTCGATGAGACATTGATGGTCACCCCTCCACGGAGGGGGGAATTGCCGGGATCGCCGAGGAAAGCAGACTCAGGAGAAAAATCAATGAGGGCTACAGTACCAACACCCAATACTGCTAAGGTTCCATGGGGTGACAGACAGGAGGATGAGGTAGTGGAACCATGGACATCTCTGTTTCAGCACAAGGAAGAAGAGGAGGTAAAATTCTACTCCCCAATTGAAGTTGAAGGTATTGTCATGGGGAAAATTCAAAAAGATGACGTAGATGCTAGTGTGAAAATCTGGGAATCAACTGTAGTGTGTAAGGTGTTAGGGGGCTTCCCACCATATGCGGTAATGGATGGGTTCTTCAGAAGAATTTGGAGGCAGTTTTCGGTTGTGAAGGTTTGGGTGGCAAAGCCTGGAATCTTCATGGTACGTTTTGCACAGAAAACTCAGGCTGAGCAGGTTCTGGAAAGGGGGATAGTCCTGTTCGATAACAAGCCAGTGCTCGTCCAAAAGTGGACAAAAAACTTAGATTTGGAGATCCCTAAAAGAGTCCCGGTGTGGTTGCAGCTGCCAAATCTAGATGTGGTATATTGGACACCCAAAATCTTGGGTACCATCCTGAGCCCCATTGGAATCCCACTAAAGCTGGACAGGGCAACCAGGGACATGGAAAGAATGAGCTATGCTCGAGTCCTGGTTGAAGTGGAGATGGGAAAGAAAATCCCAAACCAAATCCCATTTTTAGATGAGAATGACATTATTCAAAAACAAGACATTGTGTGTGAATGGATCCCGATTACTTGTAGCTTCTGCTCAATGGTGGGGCATGAGGAAGAGCATTGCAGGAAAAAAGAAAAACCGAGGCCAGTGAAGCAGGTGTATATCCCAATCACCAAAAATCCTGAACAAAAAGTGGAGAAGAATGTTGCAGTTAATCAGGGAAAGGTCCTACCAGTTAACAATGACAGAGTTGAGGATTTCAAACAGGTAATCAGACATAGACCATCCCTCCCTCAGGAAGAACCAGATGATCTGCTACAGACCTTTAGAGCAGACCAACCTGAATGCAGTACAGCAAGTGGAATGAGAGGTAACTTGTTCTACCTTTTACCCGACCCCCCTTATGATAAGTAGCATATTAGCCTGGAACCTGAGAGGTTTAAATAGTAGGGTAAAGCATAAACAACTTAAAGAATTTTGTCATTTGCATCAAATTGGACTACTGGGATTCTTTGAAACAAAAGTCAAACAGAAAAATGAAGAGAAGGTGTGGAGACAGATTGGTCTCAACTGGGAACTGGAAACAAATAGCTGTGTCATTGATAGGGGTAGAATCTGGGTTGCTTGGAGGCAGGATTACTTTAACATAAAGATCCTGAATAAGGGAGACCAGTGGATTGATATGGAGTGTGTATCTAAAGAACAAAATATCGCATGCTATGTAACAATGGTCTATGGGAACAACCAACCGAATGATAGATTGAATCTTTGGGATTTTTTGAAGAGGACAGGGCATGATGACAAACCATGGTTGATCATGGGAGATTTTAACAGCCCCTTGGAGTTTGAGGACAGGTCAGGAGGTTCACAAGTCCAACAGCATGAACTCGCTGATTTTGCAGATGTGGTTCTGAAGCAAAAACTGTATCACATGAAAACTATGGGTCCCCAGTTCACATGGTGTAATAGAAGAAGTGAGGAGGGCAGAATATACAGTAAAATAGACAGGGCTTTAATAAATGAGGAATGGCTGAACAAGTTTACAGATTCAACTTGTCAGGTTGTGATAAATGGGATTTCGGACCACCTGCCTTTGGTGCTGAAAACAGCAAAGCCCCAAAAGAAGATTAGGAAGCCATTTAAATTCTTCAATATGTGGTCTCTATCAGACAAATTTAAACCTATGGTGAAAGCAGTCTGGGAACTGAAGGAGGTAAACAACTTGACACAGGCCTATGAGACTCTAAGGATGCTAGAAGCACCAATGGCAAAGCTGAATAGGGATGAGTTTTTTTATATTGAGAAAAGGGCACAAGAGGCAAAAAAAATGGGAGGAAGACCAGCTGCATCTCTCAAATGACCCTCACTCTACACACAAACAGAAACTGGAAGCAAGTTCAAGAATGGAGGCAGTGAAAATGATTGAGGCTGAATACAGATTCCTCAAGCAAAGGGCTAAGGTCAAATGGTTGAAGGAGGGTGACAGACCAACCAGTATGTTCTACTCCATGCTCAAAATCAGAACCTACTCAAACCACATAGTCACCTTGTCAGAAGGAGACACAGTGATCCAGGGTAGGGAGAGCATTGAGGACCACTTACTGCATTTCTTCAGGAATATCATGGGGAAAGAGGTCAGTCCTGAACTGAAGGTAGATCCACAATTAACAAGACGGGGCTCTGTTTTGACTGTCAAACAACAGGCACAAATGATCAGGCCTGTTTTTGAACTGGAGATCCACAAGGCATTAAAGAGCATAAAGTCTAGCAAGAGTCCGGGGCATGATGGTTTCTCCAGCCATTTCTTTAAGCAAACATGGGACATTATTGGGAAGGATATCACAAAGGCAGTGCAGGGCTTCTTCAAGGGTGATCCAATCCCTCCAAATTTTAGCAAAGCAGTGATCACTTTGGTACCAAAAAAGCCACAACCACAGGTGCCAGGTGATTACAGGCCTATCTCCTGCTGTTCCATTCTCTACAAAATGGTGACCAAGATTCTGTGTGATAGGTTGGGGATGGTGATGCCTTCACTTGTCTCAAGCAACCAATCAGCCTTTGTAAAAGGCAGAAATATAGTCCATAATATACTCCTAACACAGGAGTTACTTCACAAGTACAACCACACTGGCTTGAAACCGAGCTGCCTCCTCAAGATTGATATTTCAAAGGCCTTTGATAGCCTAAGCTGGGACTTCCTTTTTCAATGGTTGCAGGAACTTAAGCTACCTGGTCAGTTTGTAGACTGGATCAAAAAATGTGTTACCACATCCTCCTATTGTATCTCCATAAATGGAAGACTATCAGCTTCTTTTGAGGGGAAAAAAGGGGTTAAACAGGGCGATCCACTCTCTCCCCTGCTATTTGTTCTTAGTATGGAATACTTTACCAGACTATTGGAACAACAGTTTCATACAAAGGCAGTGGGATACCATCAAAGGTGCCAGAAAGTTGGAGTGCACAGCCTCCTTTTTGCTGATGACCTCCTTATCTTTAGTGCAGCTGACTCGAGGTCAATGGAGGGTATCAAAGAAAGCTTGGCAATGTTTCAGAAGACTACAGGGCTGGCAGTGAATGAGGATAAAACACAAATATTCTTCTCCAGGATGGATGAAACTGAAAAAAGATTATTGACAGATATTTTGCAAGTCACAAGGGGTGAATTCCCTTTGAAATATTTGGGACTCCCCCTTACCTCAATGCAATGGAATGCCACAACGTGTAGTGTGCTCCTAGAAAAGATCACAGGAAGATTGAAGAGCTGGGACTCCAGGAACCTGTCCTATGCAGGAAGGACTAGTGTCTTCAGACTCGACGGTGCCCAGGATTGGCCACTAATCTTTTTGCGGTACGAGGTTGGTGATGGAGCATCATCACCCATTAGGGTGGTGTTGGAGGCAACCTCGGTCGCAATGTTGGGCTCCACGTCTTCTTCCAAGTTTCTCATCCTTTTGGCCGGCCGTCATACACATCTGCGAAACTTAATGTGTGTGTGAGTGTGACTATTTCTGCAACAGGTTTGTTTATATAGAGTTTTTTTCATAACATCTGGTTATTCATGCATCCAACCAAAGCACCTACCTTAAAAGCCAATTGTACTTACCTTGTTGGGATTGTAACGGATGGTCAAAACAATTAAACTGAAGTACTTCTTTGTACTATCTTTATTTTCACGTATTATATCACTTTCTTTTCATTTTATCATTAATATCTTTATAATATTTACTAAAATACATATAACATAATTTTAGAAGATATGTATTACAACAAATTCCACACAATATTATTCTTATCAACATATTTGTACATTTTTTTTGTCAAAGAGTTATAATTCATCAACTAAAATTAAGCCACATGGAAATTATTAAGCGGGCGTGATTCTTTTCTTTTTAACAACCACTTTTATTTTTATTTTTATAATTTCACAATAAATTGCAAAATTAAGTGTAAAGATAAATGATGTAATTTTTTTATTCCAAAAAGCAACATACTGCAACTTTTTGGACATCGAATTTGGTTATTTTATATTTAAGAACAAATTACATTAGATGGATGACCGTCATAGCATGACGGCATGACGGTTAGGCTTATTTTGTACTACGGACTGATATACTTCACTTAAATTTATTCATTGGGAAGATGTGATAACTCGTCTATGGTCGTTTATCATGCTCACTATTTCCCATAGTTATTGGACTTGTTCTTATTCTATAAGCATCGGTATGGAACCTTCGTTTTGCATATGGATGATGCCAGTTTTGTTGAAATCTGAGTAGATATCAACATGATTTGATGATGAGTGCAACTGTCACCGGTAAATATTAGTTTCGTGATACAAATATCCTTGCGAATACTCTTGATTGCGGAATTTGATTGATTCTTGACCGTATTAAGGGATCTCGCAAAATCCTAATAACAACTTCACAAATTGATCACCAACTAACTCTCGGGATTGGCATTCAATTCAAGTATTTTCTCGCTAACTATCCCGCAGGATTAGCTCACAAATAAAGGTTCTTTGT
>JAULKJ010034699.1:0-17116 GCA_032355405.1 Rubia balearica
AGATTCGATCCTATAATTTTGAAAAACTTTTAAAATGTATAGTAATGTATAAATAATTGTAGTGCAACCTTAAAAAAATATTGAAACGATATTTTTCATGATTGGTCGACTGTTAGTCGGTCTAACAAGAGACTTTCTCCAATTAATATAGTTCCATTTTTGATCTTATCTTATCTTATCTTATCTTACATTATTATTATTATGATTAGAATATATTTAATTTTCTAAAATTAAGATTGTACAATAGAAAATTTTAATTATTTATATTTTTTATGAGAAAAAAATAATTCATTATAACTTATTTGGTAGTATTATACCATACTGTACCAATACCAACCAAGTTTTGTGTATACCTGTGTGTTGGTATGCCAAGGAGTTGGTATGGTATTTGTTTTTAAAAATAGTATACTGACATTGTTGGTATACTATTTTTAATTAGTAAAAAGTGATGGTAACCATGCCGAATCCACCCCTAATTAAAAATTCTCTATCACTGTATAAAAAAATTCGAACATTTTATTATTTCAGATTATGTATTTCTTTGGAATTTCTTCAGTGATGTATATATAAATATAGTATGAGATATTTATGATTTTAAATATATCTTTAGAAGTTATATATTTTAACAAGTTGTGATTGATTATATATAGCAAATAATTAAAATCAGTAACATATTATAATATTAGCACCTTGTCCCTCTTATTGTGTCTTATGTCACTATTCATTGACTTTATTGATGTTGTTTGAATTGTAAAAAATTATAAATATATAAATATGAAAATTATTGTGTGATATATTTCTACATTCATCTTAACACGTATTTTAAAAATATATAACTTTTGTAATTTATTGTTGTAAATAATTTAAAAAATTAAAATTATAAAATCATCAATGAATGGTGTAAAAAGAGGAAGTAAGATACAATTAGAGGGACTGGGGGAGTATGTTATTTTTAGACAACTAAGGGTTTAGGTTAGTCAAAATGACTTCAATATTCCCGATTGACAGCACCAAACAAACAAAATCTATTATATGGTGCTTGGGATAAGTTATTGAAATTATAAAATCATCAATGAATAGTGTAAAAAGAGGAAGTAAGATACAATTAGAGGGACTGAGGGAGTATGTTATTTTTAGACAACTAGGTTATCAAAATGACTTCAATATCTCCGGTTGACAGTACCAAGCAAACAAAATCTATTATATGGTGTTTGGGATTACAACCAAGCATATAAAATTAAACCCTTTAGAATAAATTAACATAACTATATTCCATTTACAAAAACAAAAGCATAAAGGTGTGACAACTAAAGTTAAAGGCTGAATAATGCAAACAGAACCTTCCACGTGCAGTTAAAAGATAAATGACAAAAGACTTGACAGAAAAGATGTGATTCCAGGAAAGAAAACATTAGAATTACATTAATAACATGGAGGGAAACAGAGTTTACAAAGCTACTCACATCAATATCTTCCTCTCTTACTGAGTATCTCTCGAAAGTGTCCAAAGCTCCCTCGAGCAGTGGCCGAGTCACGATTTCATTAAAACGAGCAACCACCTGCCCCCACAAGAAGGTAAATCATTTTCAACAGCTATGCAGGGAACATACAGCAACACTCTCAAGAATCCATAATCATAACAACCAACTGATTGAATTTCAAATGTTGCCTTATATCGTCAACAACAAACTTTAATGGTGACTAGTCAGAACATAACGATTCAACTGAAATGATGTAATTAAGAGCCACTAATAAACAATGTCAAATTAACAAGATACAACTTCCTAACTATTTTCAGTAAAGATTTAGTAGTTAGTACTAGGCGATTCGATTCTTTTATTCACAAATATAAAATCAAAATTCAACAAACCGATCAATATTTCGAGAAACTGTGAAATTACTAACAATAGCAAAACGGAGCCCTTGATCGGTGGTGAAAGACCAAGTTAATTGCCGAACAGCCGAGGTTGGCGCAACAGCCCCTCGCCCATGCTCCTTGTTGCCTTTTAAGGCCAAACCAAATCCAAATTCCACAGAAAGGTCAACAACAATATAACCAATTTGTTTTTATTTTTTTCTTGTAAATGGATGGAATCGAGGCTGACCTTTTGAAGGACGTGATTGGATAAACCATGTCGTTGATGTTGATAAGTGAGGGTAACGATGAGGGGGAACCCAGAGACTGGAGCGAAGAAAGTACAGGAATGAAGAGATGAAAAAGCCGTTGTAGCCATTTTTGTTCCGAGCTATAAGTCTACTGTGTATGTCTTACGGCTGAAATATGATGGTTGTTCAACGAATATGTTTTAATTACTTCTTCTTCTGGTAAAAAATGGAGCTTTATTATGTGGCCTTTATCCACAACTGTGACAGAAATACCTCTCCATATTTTTACTCATCGTCGAGCTGTAGCCTTATCTCACTGGAAAAAGTAAAATGTACTCCTATCAACTGAATCTTGCGCCAAACACATTCACAATCAGATTTTTGAAAATAAGAGGCAAAAACTTACGGATTCTACCTGGAGAACGGGAAATGGTTTTAAAAATGCATATAATCGAGTTAAAAGATGAAGGAGATTATGAAGATTTAATGGAGAATTGAAGGGGCTAGAGTTTGTTGAAAGTAGAAAAAGAGGTGGATGAGGAGAGGAAATATGAAGGGATAAGGTTTGAACATTGAAAAGTGGGAGAGAGAGGGATACATAGGGAGGATAAAACTAATCACAAATGGGGAGGATAAAGCTACATGTTGTTTTGTCCATACTATAACAGCTCAAATTCCCACACTAATTAACCCTTTAATCAACCCACTGCCCATTAATAAATCAAAATTAAGGGGCTTTTTCAAAAATTGTCACATGGTTAAACAGGCCATTGTTGGAATGGTTCAGAAGGTGTAATTTAGGGGTGGGACAACCCAAAATGGAAAGTGGACAGTTTGACCAGGGACAGAGGGAGTATGTGTATGTCTTACGGTTGAAAGATGAGGGTTGTTCAAAGAATCTGTTTTAAGTACTTCTTCTTCTTCTGGTCAAGAAAGCAGCTTTATTATGTGGCATTTATCCACAACTGTGATGGAAATACCCCTCTATATTTTTACTTGTCGTGGAGCTGTAACCTTATCTCACTGGAAAAAGTAAAACGTACTCCTATCAACTGATTCTAACTTAGCCATAGCTTCTTTACCTTACAAACCTCCATCCTCCAAACAAAATCTTTCTTCTCCATGTTTCTACCCTTCTAAAAATTGTCCTCTTTCTATAAATGATTCCCGCGATACTTCATCGGCAATTCAAGATTCTAGTGTCATCGCTTGCCTCCGTGCCCAAAGTAACCCCTCAAACATTCCCATAACAAGAATACATTGTTAAGTTCATGATTCATGTTGAAAATTGAAATGAAACAAGTGGGATGGAAATGGGATTTTCTTCCGAGGAATTCCCTATCTGTAGTTATAATTAGAAAGATTGTGAAGTTTGAGAAGACTAAAATATTTTCCATGTTTTATGAGTACTGCTATCTGAACTGTGACGTTGTGTGTTAATAGGGGGGATTTGAATTTTTCATGTTGAGGTTGTTAGAAAAAATTATGAATAGGGAAGAGTTGTGATTTGATCTGCCCCCATTTTGTTTTGTTTAGTGCAAAGTTGGTATTTGAAACTGCATCTGCTGCTTTAGATGACAAAGTCACTATTGTACGATTCTTCTTGTTATGCTTGCAGAAATATGTTCCATCTTTTCACTTTGCAGATGATGTGCTGCTCTTTTCTAAAGGGGAGGTTAAATCTGTGAAGGCCCTTATGAAGGGTTATAGAAAGTTTGAAAGTTCAATAGGGCTGAGAGTGAGCATGAACAAATGCAATGTCTACTTTAGCAAGGTTGAAGATAAACAGAAGAAGCTAATACTAGAGGAGATGGGTTTTGAAGAAGGTTCCTTGTTGTTTTGATATCTGGGGATCTCTCTTTCAAATAGAAAACTCACAGTACAATTATGTCATCCATTGGTGGAAAAATAGTTGATAAGAATAAAACACTGGAGCTCAAAGCTGCTTAGCTATGCAGGAAGATTTCAATTGGTTCAGAGTGTACTATTTTCTATTTCTAACCACCAGTTACAGGAATTTCCACTACCTAAATCATTTTTGAAAAATATTGAAGCTGAGTGTCGGTCTTTTATGTGTTCTGAAGGAGAAATGATAACTAGGAAATCACCTGTTTCTTGGTCGAAAGTTTGTGAACCTAGAAAATCAGGTGGGTTGAATGTTATTGCTCTAAATGAGTGGAATGTGGCGTGTATGAGCAGAATCTCATGGAATTTATGTAGAAATACGGACAACCTATGGATAAAATGGAGAAACTCGTACTATATAACGGGGAAAGATGTGATAAATATGGAATTTCCTGTACATTGTTCCTGGATGATGAAAAGTATAATCAGGTGCAGGAATGTTATGAAGGGAATGGATGAATGGATGAAGAAAAAGGATAAGAACAGATTCAATACAAGATTTGTTTATGATAAACTAAAGAGGGGCAGACAAGGGTTGAATGGAGCATACTACTGGAAGGACATGTAGCAAGACTGAGAGCCAAATTTGTTTCATAGTTGTGTTTTCATAAGCGTTTGGCTACAAAAGATCAATTGTGAAAGTATGGTATAGATGTGGATAGTAAATTTGTGTTTTGTGAACATGATGAGAACATTCGACATTTGTTTTTCGAATGCAAAGAAACAATGATGATCTGGATAGAAATACTCCGTTGGTTGCAGATCCGGAAGAGACCAGAAAACTGGGATGAAGAATTGGAATGGCTGAGAAGACAATGTAGAGGAAAGGGATGGAGGGAGAAAATGCTAAAACTTGCAGTGGCTGAAACTATCTATGGTGCTTTGCAATGGAGGAATGAAAAATGCTTCAAGAACAACACAAAAGAAGTTGATGTAATTAGACTAATCTTGAATGTATAGTGAGTAGATGTTGGATGAACCCAAAGCTAAGAGATAAATGTGCTAAGCTTATGGTAGAATTTGATTAGGCTGATAGGAGATTTTGTAAGCAGAATGGATGTATAGTGTTTTGGAGGATTAAAAGTTAATACGTTCCAAAATTATTTTTTTAATTTTTTTGGTTGAGACACGTGGTTTCACCTGATTGGACCACATGTCCCAATAAACTTAAACAAAATTTTAAAAATTGGGGGGGGGACAGTGGTGCCACGTGGCCTAATTATAGGGTGCCACGTGACACCCTTGATCAAACAAAATGGTGCCTCGGTAGAAGCTTTGTCAGGTGCAAATGGGAGGTTCTCGGATGCTGTTTTGGGCGTGGGCTCAGTCAATAGAGCCGGACCAGCAACCCGCTCTGAGCCTCTCATTGTGGGGGTTTTCGGGCTCGGTTTCGGCTCAATTAAAATTGAGTCTGATCCAAGCCCTCATTGTACATACTCTTACATAGTAGTTTCAACATTATTAAAATAAAATTTATAAATAAAAAATAACAATATAGTGGGCATATAATGGTGAAACTCAAAAAATAAAATAAAAATGTTATCTCCAATTAGGTAAGAATACTTTTCCAATTCAAGTAACCAATTTGGGGGATTTGAAAGACTTATTTATTAAAACTAATTTCAAACAAGAACAATACCAGATTATTTGTTGCACTCCTTTCTCATCTCTCTCTCAAAAAATTCTACCTTTTTCTTCAATATTCAGTTCCACAAAATCCCAGCATGGAGAGGTGAGGAAACAATAGTTTTTTCAATTGTTATTCTTTGAATTTTATGTTATTGAGTTAGTGCATACATTAGTGTTGTTTTTTACTTGATAGATTAGATCTTTGTGTTCATGAAGATCACTCGATTTAGTTTTCACGTCAATATTTTTGTCTGGTTTGGTTGTACTAATCATGTGTTCATTTTTATTGGTGTTTTTTTTATTTGGAGTCTTTTTTTTGGATGGGTAGATATGTATTTTCAAGGTATTTACTGTTAGAACAACATAGATCGTACTTTGGATCAAGTAGTTGTTATAGCTCTTGAATATCCATGTTTGGCTTAGTGATATTGATGTGTGATATGCTCATCTTTGCCAAGTGGTCATGAGTTTTGCGAGAAGCGAGTTAATATCCTGATCTCTAATCTGCAATAATACAAACGATCAATTTGGTTGACACGCAATTTCAATATCCTCGCAACATTTTAGTTATTCCTAGAAGATAGTTGAGTTGGATGTCAATTTCACTTAGGACCTATTCAGTTGAGCTTATTTGGTGCTGAGTTCGTTTATTAGTGTTCAAATTAGTTTGGTGGTTCTGAATTAGTTTATTAGTGTTGAGTTTCATTTATTAGTGCTAAGTTTAGTTTATTGGGGTTGAATTGAGTTTATTGGTTATTCATTTATTTTAAATGAAAATAAATAAGAAAAAATAATCGGGAGAGACATGAAACTTACGAAACTCGTTAAATTGAATTAGATGAATTTACTCGAACCAGACGCAACCAAAATGAAAAGTGCTTGACCAAATTGAATGGGAATAAATCAAACTAAATGAAACTAGACTAAACCATATCCCTGATTTTGACGAACCCTATCTGACGCTGCAACCATCTTCCTGTCAACTCCAATGAACCCTTTTACAACCATCAGCTAATATGTGTCTCACCAACTGCCTATCGGCTAAATTAGGCAATGAATCGCCCTCCCCGACCATATATCGGAGCCAGAGAACCAGCTGGAGCCGGTTTGTAGATTTTTCTGATTTTTATTAGTGAAATCACTTACTAGTCCCTGAGTTTTAGTGTTTATTCAAAATTAACCTTGAATCAAAAATAATAATGATTTGACCCTCAAAATTAAAAAAGACTTTAATTACATTATTCTAAGAGGAGGTCTCATGACAAGTGGCGCGTCTATAAGGTTATAGATAGACCAGGGACCAAATTTCAATTACTGTGGAAGTTAAAAAATTCATGGGTCAACCCGATTGAGAAATTGGAGTTATAAGAACGGAATAATACCAAATATTTTCTTCCCCAAATTTCATGCAGAAACGGTTAGTTCCTTTCAAAATTCATTCTTTACAAACTTCAATCACCCAGCAGACCAATCTTTCTTCGATTGATCTTTTTTCCCGATGAGCACTTCCAACAACAAGCCAGTGTTTGGAGAAATTCACTCCTCCAAGTTCAATAACATCTTGTATTTTATCCGGAGATCTTGAAGTGAAAGTTTCCTGTCACTCACGATAGCGGTTCAGAATTCCTCGACATCGCCTTGCTCTTCTCCGACGGTGGGGGGTCAATTCAAAGAGAATCCAGTTGCTGTTTTTTAAAAGAAGAAGGCAATTATGATCCTTAAATTTTGAATCTTAAATCATCATTGTATAGTTTTAAGGCCTGGTGTTTTCTTTAAATAAAATGGTATCCTATGTACTCCAGATGCAGCTTAATGTTAAAACTAATGTTATGCACTCGTAAGTAGCCATTTTTTGCCAATCTTTTAGATCATATGGTTCTATTGTTGGAATTTTCATTTCTTTTATATTTTGGGTATAGAAATTCAAGAAAATGATGTTTTCAATTTCAAATTTCTGAATGTATGAATTATACTGCTATGAACATGTATGAACACGTGACAAATATTCAAAAAAAATGAATTAAATGCTACTGAAATTTCCATATAACCTATGCATTTGTTACCTTACAATACATTTCGTTTATAATAAAACATGCATGTGTTGTTTTACAAACTGTGAATATGAATTGGGAGGTAATTTACAAGTTATATATATATATATATTCAATTCCCCAATCATGTGCGACAGATAAGGACAAAAGTTTACACCTAGCTAATCATAGAATCGAGCATACGTTCAGGCAAAACATGCATGGTAATTAACGTTCCTAGTTTTGAAAAAACCTGTAGTAGACCAAAACCAAAGACATTTTATCAAAAAAGTGCTGAAACTTTTTGACTGGCAATGCAAGAAGAAGGAAACCTTCTGTCCGTAAAGCTACAGCATAATCATAGTTGCTGAAAAAATGGTTCAAAGAATCACAATTATTACAAAAGGCACATTTGGAGATTGTTAATCCCCGTACTTGAAGCCATGAATCCGATGAGTATACATACTTTGAAATGGAGAAATGAAGCATAATTCTATTCATCCTCATAAGCACAAACCATCACAATCGAACACTGGTACAAGGCTTCATTTATGAGAGGATATGTTCATCATAACTTCAAATGGTGCTTAAAAAAAGGTGCCATATCAATATGCAATTGTAAGAGTACAAGAAGTCAACTACATGCTTGCAGCAACAACGACTAGTCATTGTTTTATGCACTAAGTAAATTAAAATCTTCTCAAAAATAAAAAAAACTATAGAAGCTGAGCATGTAGTTGTTGGTTTCATAGGTAGCTTAATATTTTATAAGTTGTGAATATGTGGGAAGTTCCCATCTGCAAAACTGAGATGTTTCTATCTTTTAAATTCTATCAGGTTCCAACTCAAAAGTGGCACTTCAACGGTGGTCATATAGCACAAGATCCGGAAGAGGTTAACTTTTTTCCTAAAATAACAATCAGCTTTGTTTCAAAGAATTAAAATTTTGCTGAATTCTACATAATAATTTTAAAGCGAATCCATTTTCTATCAAATGGTTAAGCACCGTAGATGTCAAGTCATCGGTGGTCCTGGTGATGCATGTCAGTCATCTTTCTATATATCTCATGAGTCAAAAAAATAAATAAAGAATTCATATACAGTAGTTATTGATAACTTGATTATCATACAAAATGGATCCTAACGCTTCAAGAATATTTTCAATCGTAGAACATAAGAGGTTAGTGTCAAAAGAGGATTAAAGGAAAGTAAAGAAGGAATCTTCAACTAAGAGTCTGCTTAGAATTGAAATGATGTTAAGTTTGATTCAACTTACAACCGTCAAAGCTGCTTCTGCACCTTTAATACACGACTTCCTACTAGCTCGATTTAAAGCCGGTTTCAGAATAAGATGATTTAAAATAAGATATAGGTCCATTAACCAAGGCAAAGAATGGTGGCACTGATGCAAAGATTACCCAATATCAAATATAGCAGCAAAGAACGTGAATTTGGCTGGACTTCATTTATTTGATGGTTTCTTATAATTGACAATATTATATTCCATACACGAACGTGAACCTTATTCAGCCAAAGCTAGACTTATAATACATTTAAGGTTCGTTATAGACTCTTCACTTATGGTGAAGTATCCACAGACAAGACACGACATGGACCACAGTTACTGGTACAAAAAACTTACATACACAAGGAAAGTTTTTTGGGCTCGTTGACTTAAAGATTACTTCACGTTTTACCGACTTTGTACCAAGATTTACTTCTGGGAATTTTTTTACAAAGTTTAATAGGAAAAATCACAAGGATAGAACGACATAGAGGAGATCCAGCATATGTTTAGGGACGCAGCATTATATCAGGAAACAACTTCTAATTATTATATTTCTTTGATTAAGGAAGAAATTGCTCTCCCAGGACATCTCTCTTTTTCAAAATTATTTTCGGCCACATCAGCTTTCAAAAAAGAGCGAGCCAAAAGTAATTGCATCATTTTTGTTGGGACGGAGGGAGTATAAAAGGCCCCCTTCAATACACAGGTACTGCGGTTGCAGACTAATAGGTCTAGAGAACATCATTCTCCATTTTATCCAACTCATATTCTAACAAACTAGTACTGAAGATTTACCATACATAAATTTAGTCCACAATGCCTAATCATCAGACTGAACCCTATTTAATGGACAAATTTGGTGCCAAAGTTTGTCTAAGCTTGGTATCAGAAACCTTGTTTGTACATTGAACTGTGTGGTTCTTGAATTTCTAGTGTTTTGAGAGGTTTTCTTCAAGTTCATGGCTTAACTGAATTAGGATTCGACTACATTGTCAAAAGGAAATGAGTTTTTGCATGCACTTGAAATTCTTAGACTCCCTCCACTTCACTAGCATTGCCCTCATTTGAAATGCATTTAGTTTAGAAGAAGTATATTTTTGGTGGGTGAAGTAAAAGGTTAGTTGGGGTAATGATGAGTTGAAGGGGCATTGTGGGTCTTCTGAAAATAATACAAATTCTAAAGGTTCTCTAATAATGCAAAAAATGAAGAACATTATAGGTTTTTCAATTTTTGCCCCCCTTAATATTGGGAAACATTATAAGAGAGCCATTAGTAAAAAACCCAACCTAACATGGAAAGTGAGACAATGTTAGTGAACCAGAGGGAGTAGATGTTTTGTGCTCCCTGCAAAGTAGAGATTAACATTCACAAACATTCAAGAAAAGACTGGGCTTCGACAAGTAAATAAATAATTATGGACAAAACTTTAGACTTGATCAATAATTTTAAATGAATCGTTCAATTGTTCATGAAAAACTTGATAATAATTTCATTTAAAACTCAATAAAGGATGGCAGCTAGGGTTTAGTATTAGGAATTGTTAGAAATCCTTTGTCATTTATTAGGAAGAGAAAAGAGTAAAACATAATTATTAAATGTACTAAAGTTGGTCATCAGACCATGCGCCTCTTACTTGATGTGAGGTGCAGGAGAGGATTGCATTCGAAATGGAGATGTTTCCTACAACGCCTAGGTACGCCCCCACCTATATGAGCTTTTAAAACCCAAATTGTTATTCCTATTAACAAATTAATGAGCCTTTACTCCATGGGCTTGGTAGTATTTTTTTTCAATTTTTATTTGAAGAACATGGGTTTGGTAGTATTGGTCTTACTAAGTCTAGTGGGTAGAATCTCAACTTTCCCCTGCTTTTACATGTCTTATTTGGGATGAGACCAGACCTAACTGATTTTGAATATTTCTGACCTTCAATGTTTGAAGTTGGCAATAACATGTAAAAAAGTTTTGAATCTTCTCAAATTGATCAAATGCACCACCTATAAATTCATTTCTTGGTTGGAGAACAGAATCTTAAAGAAAATCTAAACTGTTATTCCTATCAGTAGAAATGACATTGTACATAACCAAACTCCGAACATCAAGCACAATGAGATTTGGCTAATCGTTACACAGCTAAGATTTACATTTAAAATGTGATAACTAATAAAAAGAGAGAAATGAAACGCTAGGTAAGGAAGAAAGATATCTTATAAGAGTTTACCTGGTCCATGTCGATACATGTTAAAACACCAAAAAGATAAGGAACGCCTGCATTAAAAAAAGGATTTGAGTGAGATTTATGTCCATCAATACTCGAGAAATGCAGCACAATATTGAGTGTAGATGCATTGGAGGTACACTAATGCACTTCATGATGATAGATAGTCTATGTATTAATCCTATACTTAGCCCAATAATTTAATAGTCTTTTGCTGGATCAGCAAGCTTTAACAAGCTAAACAATTTCTCACCTACTTATAAAAAAATAAAGAGCACCAAGCACAAATGCCTTTCTGTATATAATATAGCCAAGGAAAATACCACAGGTTCACAATAATACTACTATTATTAAAGGTGTACATATAGAAAGAAGATCACTTTAAATTGCTGCTAACTTACATTAAGGCTTTATTAGGAATTTAAATATTCAATATTACGAAGTACAATCTTTGAATGATTCCTAGTTACTACTAACAGTTTAAATCTTTTGTGAAGAAAGCACATCATTCCAAAACTTTCTCATCCATTTGCTCTATAGAAAACAATGAAGCAAAATTCCACTTGCAAAATTACAATAAGTAACACATATTCATGAATGCATACCAGACTAACTCTGTTATGAGCAAATTAAATACTCAAATATTTTACTCTTCCTTAGCTCTTTAATACCACTAACCTAATCTCACTTGAGAACACAGAATTACGGTAATCAACAAAATTTCAATGGAAATACTCCCTCCATCCAATAGAAATTGACACGATTTCTATTTTCGGCCATCCTACACAAATTGGCACAATTCAATTCTTACCTAAAGTGGTAAAAAATGAGCTTATACATTTACTATATTATCCCTCAAGAGGTTGATTAAATCTATTAGTCAACTCTTGCATTACCAAAATACCCTTTGTTTATTTTCCATCAACACTTCCACCTCATCTTTCATAAAATTCCGATCCAAAAGCAATTATGCTCAATTTCTATGGGACGAAGGGAGTAATAGTTTCTAGTAGTTAAACACATGAAAATCATAAATAGTCTAAGTTAAAAGAGCAACTTTGATGTTTGAACGTCAATTATCTATAGAAGGCATATAATCTTGTATATTACAATATTAGTGTCAAGAAGATTAGAGAAATAGAACATGTAAAATGATCATGAAAGTTGAAAGTGGTGCAACAAATTGAAAGGCAACACGTACCTAAATTAATGCCAGCTGAGAGTATACCATATACAACTAAATTAGCCACAACATTGTAATGAGTAGTATCACCTCTAATCTACTGTTCATGATCAGTACTTGGCCATTACAAAATTGAACTAACCATATCTTAAGTGATTTGCAAACCAAGATAGCTACCACCAATGGTGAAAATTAAGAAGTTAAATCAATTGATACATGTTGTACCCTAATAATAAGGATAGAGTGGAAAAACTGAAATTCTGACATTGAAAGCATTACCATTATCTAAAAAGCACACTACTTATTTATAGTTATAAGCTACACACACAAGATGTACATTTTAATTGTTGATTACACATGTTGATTAACAAAGCAATAATGTAAGACTTTCAATCAGTTACAACGCGAGTTCCATTATATGGGACAATCAGAAGTTACTCGTCACTTGGAATAGAGAAAGTAAAGCATGATCAACCTCGCTTTTTACAATCACCAATTACAAGCCAGAGAACTATATATAAGAAACAAAACTTCACAAATAAAGGGACAAGAAGACAAATAGAAAATAATACTTATTTATCCAATCAAGTGAATCAATACTTATTAATTTTTACATACTGGGTTTCGAAATTCTAGGGAAAGGTACAGACGACTAACAGTCTTCTTTTGACCTAAAACATAAGGAAATTGTTGTCATCAACAAAATCAAACACCAGGGAATACTTTAATTGATTTGGTTGGTTGTGAGAAGCACTCGCCAATAATGAAAAAGACACTACATCCCCTGTGCACTAAAATGCCAGGGTCTGGAGGTGGGTGTCAATTCAATGGAGTGGGGGGATAAAATAGCTAGAGACAAACATGCAAGTATACAACCTGTTGACCTGCTAATATTCATTTCACAAAAAAGTACCCAAAAAAATTGTTGACAAAAAATCACGAGATACAAATTCAGATTTTTATAATTTTAAAAGAACTTAATTCCAAAGAGAGGAAAAGGTAAAGTAATTATAAGGAACAAAGAGAACTATAAAAAAGCCAGTTCGAGATGAATAAGAATCAAATGATTAGCAATGATTGCAAAATTGCATATGAAGTTGAGATTGCCATGAATACTTACCACTGCTCCAATACATACGTTGCTTGGTATTTTTTTTGTCTTACCAAACTTCTCCACAACTACACTAATTTCAAAGTTTCCCGAAACCCATACAACCTGCTGAGAAAATATAATAGTTAAACCTAAGATCGATAAACTGTTAAGACAACCAATTTTATATGTATATAAATTACAGTAACTTAATGATAGTTAAAGAGCTTCAGAACAAATTTGAACGGGTTAAATTTAAGCCCGGGTGATTTACTTATTAGGTAATATTACAACCAAGCATATAAAATTCAACCTTTTAGAATAAAATTAACATAACTTTATTCCATTTACAAAAACAAAAGCATAAAGGTGTGACAACTAAAGTTAAAGACTGAGTAATGCAAACCTTCTACATGCAGTTAAAAGATAAATGATAAAAGACTTGACAGAAAAGATGTGATTCCAGGAAAGAAAACATTAGAATTAAAGTAATAACATGGAGGGAAACATAGTGTACAAAGCTACTCACATCAATATCTTCCTATCGTTCTGAGTATCTTTCGAAAGTGTCCAAAGCTCCCTCGAGCAATGGCCGAGTCACAATTTCAATAAAACAGGCTATCACCTGCCCCCACAAGAAAGTAAATCATTTTCAACAGCTATGCAGTGAACATACAGTAAAACTCCCAAGAATCCATAATCGTAACAACCAGTTGATTGAATTTCAAATTATGCCCCATATCATCCACCAACAAACTTCAATGGTGACTAAAAAATCAAGTCAGAACATAACGATTCAACTTAAATGATTAAGAGCCACTGATAAACAATGTCAAACTAACAATATACAACTTCCTAAATATTTCAGTAAAGCTTAGTAGTTAGTACTAGGCGATTCGATTCTCTTATTCAGATATAAAAAATCAAAATTCAACAAACCGATCAATATTTTTAGAAACTGTGAAATTACTAACAATAGCAAAATGGAGGTCCTGAGTGGTGGTAAGGGACCCAGTTAATTGTCGAACAACTGAGGTTGGGGCAACAGCCCCCCGCCCATGCTCCTCATTGCTTTTTAAGGCCATACCAAATCTAAATTCAACAGAAAGGTCAACAAAAATATAACCAATTTGTTTTTCTTTTTTTTTTCTCTCTTGTAAATGGTTGGAATCTAGGTTCGGAGGACGTGATTGAATAGATCATGATGTTGATGTTGATAAGCGAGGTAATGATGAGGGGGAACCCAAACACTGGAGCAAAGAAGAGTAGAGGAATGAAGGGATGAAAAAGCCGCCGCAACCATTTTTGTTCCGAGCTACAAGTATACTGCGTATGTGTATGTCTTACGGTTGAAAGATGATGCGTTTTCAACGAATCTGTTTTAAGTACTTCTTGATTGTTTTGTTGTTGAGTTCCTTACACAAGATCCAAGGGCAGTTGCATTTGCTCAATACAACTTTTCAAGCTCTTCCCAAGTTCTTGCTCTCACTCCTTGTAAACACTCTCTTGCATCTATCTCCAATAGGTTAGGAAAATCATCTGGTAGGTTTGTTATTGAAATCATAGATCAATTAGTTAGTTTATAAAGTCACATATCAATTATATCAGTTTCAGGAACAGTTGACTCAGGTGTGGAAACATCAAACACTTTTATTAAAACATCAACCCATATAAGAGAAACATCACATAGCAGTATATGCATGTCAGTTTATGAGTCAGGTGTAGAAGCATCAAACACATTTATTAAAACATTAATCCATAAAATAGAAAAAATCACATAGCAGTATATACAGGTCAGTTTTGGAATAAGATTTCTAAGATTTGTTACCCATGCCATTACCGTACATCTAGTTTTATCAGTGAGTATAAGGAAGTCAATCATTATTGTTATAGCATGACACACAAGTTCTAGCAGTCAATATTCACTAAGAATTTATATCAAATACACAAGTATCAGACACTTTGATTAACACATCAATCTCTATATCAGTAACATCACATCTTATTTAGGTCACACTTTGATACATATAAATAGTATTGTCTACATATACTGGTATATAGCATCGATTTTGAACTTCAAAACACTCGCAAGCTTTTTGAGCTGAAAGATCAGTCTGCATAAAAAATATTCACAAACAATATGAGCTGAAACATTCGCAAGCAGGTAGAATTAGGTTTTATATGATGATTCCGGTTTTTAAAACTTACCTTTTATAGAACTTTGTTCAATTTCATTGACTGTGTCGCTCACTACAGTAATTTGTCGTTCATTGTTCAAAAGGCATGTTGATGAATCTTCGTTTTTGCTATCATCTTCTTCGCACATCAATTGATCTTCCGATCTGCAAAATTAATGAAGGTCAGTTGAAATTAATTGTAGATTGTTCAAGAAATCAATTTTATTATGTAATTTTGAATGAAGAACCCGATTGCTCGTTGATCGATGTTGTTTATTGTTTTTTTTTTCACTTTTGATCACAGATCGCAGACGTTGAGGATGAGATCTTCGATTACAATGTTTGAGATTGGTTGAAACACTTACTATACTTTGGTGGCATGTTTTTCCGTTGTGAGCCTTCATCAGACGCGCTTTCTTCTCAGGTTTCCTTCCATTTTTTTTGTAATTTGCATGTTAGTCCTCCTACTTTTTTACACTTAGTCCTCCTACTTTTTTACACTTTTCTTATTGGCACAGAATTTTTTTATTTACGCTAGGATGCCCAAATTTGGTTTATCTTTGGCCTTTAATTATTACAAGTCACTGATTTTACGGTAAGATAGTTTCGCAGGAGACAGACTCTTTTATTTTATATAGAGGAGCAGTTCATCTCATCGACAACATAGGAGGGTCTAATTAAATTTGGCCCAATATTTTGTATATGCGACGTCATAGACATATCTATTCAGCTAGTTATAACCAAACATACATGCAATGTCTGTAGCTGACGATTGCGAAACTCAGACACAGGCCCAAAGACAATGAAGTTGGGCTGAATTCATAATTATGCCCTGGAATACCATTCCTGCGACATCGCTAACCCTCAAATGTGATGTAGTTGTTGCCGATATGTCCATGCAATGTCACACTGCTCATCCAAGGCAGAATGATGTCATTTTTACTGGGTTTTTAAACCCAACAGCCTTCACTCATCCGCATTCCTCTCATTCGACATCATAAACGGTTCTCTCCAAACTTGTATATGCCCTTAACCACCTAAAAAATTGTTGGGTTTTTCCTCAAATGTGAGGAAATTAATCCAAACATTTGTGGAATTTGGCCCAAACTAAAAGGGGGTAGTCCGGTAATTTTAGCATACTTTTGGTGTGGGGTTTACTTGGCGTATGGCTTCTTTGGTTCAGTTTTGGAGAAACAACAAGAGTGGGAGAGCAAAAGGCACAATTGTGGGTGAAGGAGGAATTCGAGTTCCATTGAACAACTTTGGTAAATCTGCAATTTCTCACAATCTGACTGTTGGATTTTGCTGAAATTTTGGCAGGGTGTTCTCGAGCCGTGTAGATAAATTCTGAATGTGGAGATTGATTTTAGAGGTCTGGAAGTGACTCATTCGTCCTCGTGAAGTAGCTCGGTAGATTTGGTGATTTCTTCTCCTATTGTTGTTTAATCTTCATTGTTGTAGTGGTTATTGATCCTATCTTTGTTGAGAG
>JAULKJ010034800.1:0-17110 GCA_032355405.1 Rubia balearica
GTCAAAAGTATTGTGTCAAAATCAGATTACAATTCCTCTCACTCATGATCATCAAACTCATTTCCCCCTTTTTGTTAAAAAAGAAACACACTCCTTCCATTCTTCTATATAGCACCATGGTTTTAGATGTCTGGATTTATGGTGAATGAAATGAGTTGGTGAAATTGAATTTAAAAAGAAAAAATAGAACGAGTAGATGAAATTGAAATAATTTTGTCAAGGAGATAAAGTGTACTAATACAAAAAGAAATAATCTTTAAAATGTGTGCCGGATACAATCAAACAGATAGATTAAAGAATAATTAATCTAAATTGGCTCCCCAGCTTTGTTAGGAATTCCAATGCAAAAAATAATCGACAACAATAATAAATAAACAAGTATAAGATGAATTTATTACTACTACATGTTTGCTTAAATTCGATCTACATCCACAATTAATCAATCTATTGTATTTTTTAAAAAAAAAAATTATCGAGCAACTCATATATAGTTATTACAACATGTTAATTGAATTTCCCTTGAAATCAATCTAAATTTTTTAATAGATCTCAAATTTCCAATCCGTTTTTCTACAATGAAAGGAGGTTAAAACGATGTTCGGTGATTGTTACTTTATAGCAGACTTACAGCAAGAATCACATAATGATATGACATTAAATTTCATCGATTAAAATTTCCACCTGGGCAGAAAAATTCATTATAAAAATAAATAAGCTACTGTATTAAATAAATTTTGCACTTTGAAAAGTATAATGTTGGGTTATAGGTCCCTTCTTATGTGGAAAAGTTTATATTTGTTCATATCCCGTTCATTACTTCTTGAAGTTGTAAAGATTTGGAGTTGTAACCCGTGCAGTTCTTTAACAAGGTTTAAAGAAATTGTCTTCAATTGTTCTTTAAGAACTTTTATGAATGAACTTGTCTTCAATGGATGGAGTTGTTTCAATGTTTTTCAAGAAGAGAAGTTAAGGTTGGAGTTCTTTAAAGACCTGAGTTGTTTTAATGGTTCTTTAAGAAGACATTAAGGCTAAACTTGGGTGATTTTGGGTATAAATGGGTGAAGAAGTTGTCTTCAAAATACAGAGTGAAACAGACAAAAGCAGAGAGACAGAAAGGAAGAAAAAGTGTCTTTTTGTTGTCCACAATTTTCTGGCACAGCTTCACAAAACACCTCCGATCAAAGGTCATCCTTAGTTTGATCGTGCTGAAATTTTAGCAGCAGACCTGGGACATCTTGGGCTAGATTTTGGACGGTGGGATTGTCAATTGGTCCTCCGGATTGTGAGATATGTAAGCTCTACTGAGTTATCTATTTGAGTGAAATTCTTCACTTTTCTCTTGCATACTTATGTTGCTAGTTAAGATTGTTTGTCGTTGGATATTTTGTGCACCCATTTGAGACCTGGAATTGGGTTTGTGTAACCTTCCTTTTATCATAATGAGAGATATTGGGGTGGACTGGACTCCTAATCGTTCCGTGGTTTTTACTCTTCACACCGAAGGAATTTTCCACGTAAAAATTATCATGTCTTTTCTTGATAGCTTATATTGCTGAATTGCTTCTTTTTTTTTACTGAATTTTTTGTAGACAACATTATACTAAGCATTTGTTTTTGTGTTTTTTGTTGAACAAAGCAAGAAGTTTGCTTACACCCAACATATAAAAATTACGCTCTTTTGAATAGTAAAATCTACGCTCTTGGTGTGATGCTCCTTTCGTCTTTTAGCTCGATGGGTAGCGTAAAAATATCTCCCGTGCACCATTGATAACTATAATAAGAAAAGAAAAAAAGAAGAGGATAATAATATTTAAAAGAAAACAAAGAGTCAAAAACCTTGTCTGTACGAAAAAGAGATGGCGAAAAATGAACCTTCCTTGATAAGACTTTTTCTAATTTTAATCTACGAACATACACAGCCCTCGCATCTGAGTGATGTTTATGATCACTGTTAATTTATGTCTTTTTTTTTTGAAAAAATAATTTAGTATTTTAGTTAAGAACTAATTCTTCATTCTCATAATTAGATATCATAAACATGTCCGGTTAAACGTTTACATACCATGATTTTATTATTATATATAAATATGTGTTACTCCCTCCGTCCCAATTCAAGGTGCACACTTTGACTTTCAACAGTTGACTCAAAAAATGTTTGATCCTTAATATCTTTTGTTAGGGATAGTTAAAACTTGTAAAAAGTTGATATTATGAAAATATATGTTATAACGAATCAAAAAAGGTGTCACTCAATAATATTTATACTTATACGCTTATTCAATTTTGGGGTCAAAGTTAACAAGGTTTGACTAAATGAATAGTTAAATTGCAGCTTGAATTGGGACAGAGGGAGTATTTCAAATCTGTGATTTTCACAGATAGAAAGTTAACACGTTTAATCTTTCAGAAAGTCTTATTATACACAGACTAACAGTTAGATATGATGGTCATTTTATAATTTGTATGACTAATAAAGTGACTCAATATTGATATATTTATTACAATAAAGTACCTCTAATTATAAAATATTTTAAAATTAATTTCAATATATAAATAATTCTAATCACACTTTAAAAGTTATTAAAAAATAATTTTAATGATCAATTTACTAACATATTATCGGTCTAACAATATACCTTTTCTATTTCTATTTTATTTTAAATAGCAATATGTACTATCATAACTTACATTGCGGAAAGAAATTTTTGACAAAGACCGTCTTTCCATAGGTATATGGAAAGATGGAGTTTCATTAGAATTATAGAAAGATAAAAGGTTTTAGTTGCAATATTTAAAATTTATCATGCAACGTGCAGTAGTTATAAGTTTATGACCCGGTTAATGCAATCTGAAAATTTTATCTTGATTTCTTCTAATTTTCCGTTTAAACTTTTGTCTTTCCATAACTTATAGAAATATGGGGTTTAATTAGTATAATAAAAGGTAAAAGGTTTTAGTTGAAATATTAGAAATTTACCATGCAACATATAGTAGTTATAAAGTTTATAACCCGATTCATACAACTCAAAAATTTTATTTTTATTTCTTCTAATTTGCACTTTAAATCTTGATTTTCCATAACTTATGGAAAGACCATTTTTCAAGAGACGGACTCCATCTTTTATTAATGATAATCAAAACTTGTGATAAATTGATATTTTGAAAATACGCGTTATAATGAATGTAGCAAGGTATTACTAAATGATATTTATATTTATACACCAATTCAAATTGTGTCACAGTTAAGAAGTTTTAATTATTTGAATAATTAAATTGCATTTTTTTTATTTTTTTTGATATTAGTATTCTTATAATATTTTTAAATTCAAAAAGTATGAATCAATTAAATGACCAAATCTATTTGTGTAAAACTGACACTCCCTTGTTTGTTATTTATGACATAATGGATGTTTTCTTTTATTTGACAATCTTTCCATTTTTGAAAAAATTCTTTCAATTACATCCACTCATTCTACATTTTACTTTATACATTCAGTTTCATCCATTCATTTTTTTCCACCTAAATCCAATCACCTAAACCTATGGTGCTATAAATAGAAAAACGGAGGGAGTACCAGTGGCGGAACCATGAGCTCAGTCGGGGGGTTGGAAAGGAGAGTAAAAAAATAGAAAATCATGTCGGCGGGGATGCAGCGGATGAACGGCGGCGTTGGTCGGCGACTAGGCGGGGCGGGCGGACAATCAGCGCCTCAGCCAGTGGCGGTGACGGAATGATTCTGCCAGTTCTGCGAAAAGAAGAAGCAGGCACACACACTGAAATGTTAAAGTAACATTTAGGGTTACATTGGGTTAAAGCCCAATCGGCCCTCTTCTTTTTTGCATGCCAGCAAAGTGAAACGACGTCGTTTAATTTATCAAAATTACGTCGTTTTGATAAAGTAAGGAAACAAAAAAGAAAAGAAAATTAGGCCGTCTTCTTCGTCATTCTTCACCGCACTGGCTCGCCAGATTCCATCGCCTGCACATTTACGGGGGCGGACGAAATGAATTTCGGCGGCCTTTAGCACTAATTTTTGGACCGCTGAATTTTAGGGGTGGCGCCAGCACCCCCTCGTCACCCCCTGGTTCAGCCCCTGGGAACAGGGGTGGATGTACTTAGTGGCAGGGTTACCCCATGGTAAAAAAAACAGGGAGTATTAGTATTTGGTTACCCCATGTAAAAATTTTTTTACCATTAATATTAAATATTTTTATATATATATTAGTGGTTACCCCATTGAAAATTTTCTGGATAAGCCACTGGACTTAGAGTACAGCTGTCCATACAAAATATACTTTTTTTTTATAATTTCAAGGCTAATGACTACTTTACATCACTGTCATGTAGAGATTTTTTATGCAAGGCGGATGACGGCGAACATTGAAGAAGCGATGGATCGCTTCAAAGGTCCGACACGGTTTTGAACATAACCTTTGCGTCCAGAGTCAGAATCAGGCGAGGCCGGTACCGTTGGAACTATCTTGATGAGTAGAACCGTAGTCAATTTTACCTCATGTCGCAGGATATTTTTGGCCATTTGAGCTCGTTTAAAGCCTCAAAATGGCAATTTACAATTTTTTTTACAATTTTTCGATTTTTGTTTTATTTTGGATTTATTTTCAAATTTATTTTTTATCAGTCCAGGGTTTCATTATAGTATTTAAGGACCTCATGCACTATTTAGATATTTTTATATTTCATAATAATATTTTCTCTCTGGTGAACTCCAGAACCCAAAATCTAGGGTTTGTGTTTTCAGCCCTTGATTGTTCTTCAAATATTCGTGCTTGCGGATCTCTTTGAATTTTTTTATTCCGTCATTTTCCATCACCACTACAAAGCTTATCCCTATAGAAATATCTAAACGGTCATTCCAATGAATGGTTCTTCAATAATTCACTCATGTATCACAATACAAGGTAGTCTATTTGTATTAAAGCCCTTACTAGTGTTGATACTATGACTAAGGAACAAATATTCTAAGGACTTCATTAATATAGTAGATGAAAAGTTTACAATTAAACTAACTAAACAATCGTATTCATAAATACATAAAGATGTAACTCATTACATAAAAATAAACCATATCCCTCCCATATCTTAAACCATATAAACTAGCATGACTCTCATATACTTTTCTGAGATAGTGGTCTAGTCAATGGATCAACTATGTTATCCTCATTAGGAGTCTTTTCTATCATAATTTCATTTCTACCAATAATTTTTCTAATCAAATTATAGTGTCTTAGAACATGCTTGGATCTTTGGTGTACCTAGGTTTGTTAGTTTTTATAGTCTCCCATTATTATCACAATATAAGGTTACAGGGTTGGAAAATATGGAACCACTTCAAATTCAGAAATGAATTTCTTCACCCAAATAGTTTCCTTGGCATCTTCTGAAGTGGCAATATGTTAAGCTTTTGCTAAAGAATGAACAATAGTACTCTTCTTGGAAATTTTCTAATTAATAGCTCCACCATTAAAGGTATTAAGAAAATCCAGTTTGGGATTTAAAATCATCTTTATCAATTTGAAAAATAGTGTCAGTACATCCGTATAATACCAACTTAGCTCCTTCAAAAATAAAAAGCTCATCTTTATTTCTTCTCAAGTATTTAAGGATATTTTTTGAACTGAGATTGATTTGGTACCTCCTTGCAACACTTATAGCATATGAGACATCAGGTCTCATGTACAATCTGTCACACAGTATGGATCCTAAAACAAAATTATATGGTACATCTTTCATATTTAGCCCGTTGACATTTTTTTAGGACACATTTCATCACAGAGCTTAACTCCACGACACATGTGAACAAAACCCTTTTTAAATTGATCAATTCTAAAATTATTAGGAACTTTGTCAATGTATGTTGATTGTAAAAGATCAAGCAACTAATTGATCTATCTCAATGAATCTTTATTCTCAAAATGTAAGTTTCTTGATCTTTTACATCCTAAAAATGTAAGTTGCACATTTTTAGCCCGTTGACGTCTTTTTTAGGACACATTTCATTATAGAGCTTAACTCCACGACACATGTGAACAAAACCCTTTTTAGATTATTAATTCTAAAATTATTAGGAACTTTGTCTATGTATGTTAATTGTAAAAGATCAAGCAACTAATTAGATCTATCTCGATGGATCTTTATTCTCAAAATGTAAGTTGCACATCCTAATAATTTCATTGAGAAGTTTTTGCTTAGCTATTCCTTAACTGATTTAAGGGTAGGTATGTCATTTCCCATTAGCAGTATGTCATCCACATATAAAAAGAAGAAATACTACAATACTTCCATTTATCTTTTCTGTAGACAAAAGTCTTTCCTTTTGATAAAATCAAACTTTTTGATTGTCTCATGAAATCGAAGATTCCATCTTCTAGAAACTTTCTTAAGTTCATAAATGGACTTTTGTAACTTGCACACTTGGTTTGGGTCATTAGAAACAAAACACCTTGGTTGTATCATATACACCTCTTCTGCATATTTTCATAAGAAAAATGGTCTTAACATCCATCTGCCATATTTCATAGTCATAGTATGCAACTATCCCAAATAAAATCCTTATAGATATCATCATGAAAACTAAAAAGTTTCATCATAGTCAATACCATGTTTTTGTGTGAAACTTTTAGCAACTAGTCGTGCTTCATAAGTAATCACATTACCATCCGTGACGGTTTTTTTCTTAAAGAATCATTTACATCCAATAGATTTTACCCCTTTAGGCGGATCGACGAAGGTCCACACCTTATTTTCGTACATGGAATCCATTTTTGATTTCATGCATGGCTTGGTGCCACTTCTTAGAATCCTTATCACATAAAGTTTCTTCTTAAGTAACAAGTTCATCATTCTCCATGATAAATACATCATCATACCTCTCACGAGAATGATGTGTCCTACTTGAACTACGTATATTTTTTCTATCGAGGAGTTATCAATTATATCTCACCATCATGGGTTATATGCTCTGGTTCCATCTCTACTTTTTCTTTTCTTGTGGTTCAAGAACTTGTTCAAGTTCTATATTACTCCCACATAACATTTCTGGAACATACTCCCTTTCTAGAAATGTTACATGGTTTGAGAAAAACGCGTTCTGCATACCGCTACTAACCGACGTCATCGACAGGTCGGTTGGTCAGAATTTTTACTTCAATATCTGGGAATATATATTTACCTCAGTCATATAAAAAGTGAGGTAGGAATTCCACCATAAAACCTGATTATATCTTAACTGAGATAAAAATGCATCTTTTACCTCATTTGTTTTTTAATCGAAGCAAAAATTATCTTTGACTTCATTTCTCCGCTTCAGCAGAAGAACGAGAAACTGTAGGTTGCTTCTTGGTCTTCCATGAAACAGGAAAACCACCAATCATTCCAAAATAACCAGAAAGAGAACGTCGTGTAATGGGATAAGCAGCCTAGTCAGAATCACAGAACGCAATCAACTGTAAAGAACTAAGTGAAAAGATAAATAAACCTTGGCCAAGATGACTCTTTAAGTAGTGTAGAACCCGGAAAGAAGCTTTCCAGTGAGGAACACAAGGAGACTTCATAAACTGAGCGAGCGTATAAATCGAATAACTGAGCTCAAGACCGGTAATGGTAAGATAAATGAGATGATCAACCAGGCACATATATTGCTCAGGATCATCGTAGAATGACCATTCTACGCGCGCAAGATCATGATTTTACTCCATCAAAAATCATTTGGTTTAGCTGCCAATAAACCATATCAGATAAAAGGTTAAGGTCATATTTCCTTTGTGAAAGAAACATCTCATCCCAAGAAATGCTTAAGGGAAATAAGATCCTTCATGTGGATATAAGAGCTCAAGTATTTCTTTAATTTAGAGATTAGCGATGAAGAACTACAAGCAATCACCAAGCCATCTACATAGACAAGTACACACATAGAAACTGAGCCACGGTGGAAAACGCAAAGGGAGAGTAATCTGCTTTACTCTAAACAAAACCAAATGCACGTCAAGTTTGAGCTAACTTGGGAAACTAGTTGCGAGGAGCTTGACACAAACCGTAAATAGATTTTTGAAACCAACAGACGAGGTCAAGGGAGTAGGATAGCTAGGAGAAGGGCACATAAAACCTCTTCGTGAATATTACCATGTAGAAAAGCATTATGCATGCCCATCTGATGTAGTTTCCAAGCACGAAATAGATGAACTGAACTCATTTTTGAAAAATAAGCAAATGTCTCGGAATAGTCACTTCTCTCAATCTAACGATTACCCAGAACCATAAAACAAACTTTGTTCAATGATACCATCAGATTTCAACTTAGTACGATAAATCCACTTGCATCCAATTGCAGTCTTATCAGGAGGAAGAGAAGCCACAGTCTAAGTCTCATTGTGCTCCAGAGCATTAATCTCATAAGCCATAGCATCATGCCAATGAGCATGCTTTGACGCCTCAAAGTAAGTGGTGGGATCTGCACTAGAAGTTACTGCACCTAGAAATCTAGAATGCATACTAGAAAACTTATTAAAATTTACATAATCTTTTAAAGGATAGAGAACACCTAAGGACAGTGATGACGTAAGAGTGATCATAACAGTGGGGAAGAGGGAGGGTAGCAGGAGTCATAGAGCAGACGTGGTCATTCAGGAAAACAAGGGGGTCGACGATCACGAGAACTCCGACAAGAAGGTAGCTGATTGGCCGAGGTAGGTAGGGTTGAGTGGCGTCCAGCGGCGGGACAGAGGCTACGGGCGGCAGTAACATCGAGGTAGGCAGCGGCGGGTCGGTCGCTAAAATTGGCGGCGGCGGCAGGAAGAGATCTTTCTGCGGTTGACGACAGTGACAAGGAAGATACTGCGGTCGGAGGAGAAGGGTCAATGGGTGACAACGGCAGAAATAGAGGAGTCTGGCGGGATCATGGATTTGCGGTGATGTGGCGGTGCCTCTGGTCCGATCTGACAGATAGGTAGGAGACAATGTCGGTGTTTAATAATCATTAAACCTCAGATTGTGACTGTGCAGGCTGAAGAGGTACAGATGGCACAACAAACAAAAATTGGTCTTCATAAAAATTAGCATCTCTACTATTGAAAAAGGTGCATATTCCAAATCATAAAGGTGATAGCCTTTGTTGCTATCAAATACCCAAGAAAATTGCATCATCAACTTCTTGGAGAAAACTTGTCACAAAATATGGGAATGGGTGAGGCATAACACAAGCAATCAAAGACTTGCAAAAGCTTGTAGTTTGGAGTGCGGCTATAGAGTAACTCGAATGATGTGCGTCCATTGAGTTGCTTAGTTGGTGTCCGGTTAATCAAATATGCAGCAGTGAGAACACATTCTCCCCAAAAATCAATTGGCGAAATAGCTTGAAGCGCAAAGCACGAGCCACATTTAACAAATTACGATGCTTGTGCTCTATGCAGCCCTTTTGCTGTGGTGTATCAACCATAGAAGTCTCAATAATAATGCTAGATTCAGCAAAGTTTGGTCTCAAAGGCAGAATTTCTATAACATTATCTGCACGAACATGACAAATGGAGCGCCCAAACTGATTCTTGATCAAAGCACAAAATTATATAAATCTAAAAGCTACATCTAACTTAGCCACTAATAAATAAACCCAATCAGCTTGAGAATAATCATCAACTATAGTTTAAAAAAAATAAAAAAGCACCACAAGAAGATGGTGAGCTATAAGGCCCCCAACATCACAATGTATTAATTAAAAAAATAACTAGCATTTGAAGAACTCAAAGGAAAACTATATCTAGTATTTTTTCTATGACACACAGAGAATGGTATAGAAGTATTATTAGTGCTAAAATCAAGAGTGGGAACAAAATACAACACCTTAGAGGATGGATAACCAAGACGTTGATGCCATAAATTATATGAGAATGTAGAAACTGAAGAAATTGTTAGAACTGACTGCGTGATATAAGACTGAACATGCTTATCCAGCTGACAAAGCCAATAACTCCCCTGTTGTTCACCCACGCTAATCACAGTTCTCAAAATGATTTTCTATAATATGCAATAATTTTCAGTAAGTAAAGCTAGATATTTTAAGGTATATAACAATCTAGATCATGATTTTAAGTTCCATCATAGTGTAGGTACATAAGCACATACGTAATAGTGATATCTTCCAAATGCAAAGAGCAATATAGTGTAGCAGATGACACAGATCCATCATGCATTCGAATATTAATACAATCGATAGCAGCAGTAATGTCAAAAAGAGAATCTTTGTCACCAGTCATGTGATATGTAGCTCCCGAATCGAGAATCCAAGGTAAAGTAGGCTTACCTGACCCATGGCAAGAAGGTTAATTTAACTGATTAAATAAATTAAGGGTCACAATCCATTGGTCGTCAGACACAGAAGGGCCAAAATTAGATCGGGCAAGGGAGCCAGAGGCCGCAGCCACAAATCCTGGCGACGAGGTGACGACATTGGCAAATAGGGACTGAGGGCAGCGGTGGGCAACAGATTTACATTCAGAGGTAGACATTAGAGTATATCATAACAACATTAACAGCGGAAGATCGGATTGGATTGATGGCAGAGAAACAAAGCGGCAATCCGTGAAGGACGGGTGCGGCATGTGAGAGACACGGGTGGCACATGACGGAGTGGAAAATGGAAACCTGGATCGTAGACGGCAACAGCAAAGCAACGGCGGCGGCAAATCGGCAATCTGGGAATTAATAGCAGGATGAGACGATGCGTGGAGGAACAGGCGGCGGTGTGTGTGAAAGCGGCAGTGAGTAGCAGCGGATAACGGCACGTGGTGGTCGCACGCGGACGACGGTGGCGGCAGTAGCTAGAAAATTTAGGACAAAAAAATTGAGGGTTTTAGGTTTCAGTAATGTAGGCTCTGATACCATGTAGAAAATAAGGGTGTAATGTTGTGATTGTATTCATGATCTGGGTTACAATATATAGAGGAACAAATGAACTATACAGAAAAGGAAAAGAAATATATTCTAAATACAATTAATATTCACATTATATTCTATTCCTTAATATTTCAATTTAGTTCAGGTTATTTTGAATTTGAATATGATTCGGGTACAGATTTTTTGAGACGGGTTTTGATCAAGTTTGGTTTGAGACAATTTGAATTTGGATATATTTTGGGTACATCCTTTTCTTGGGTCGTATTTGGTCAAATTCAGATATATACAGATCGGGTATCATTCAAGTAAATTTAGCATATATGTCATTGTAATAAAAATGTGTATCAACGATGAAACGACTGTGGTATATGTAATTATTGATGCATAGTCATTAAAATTATAATATTACCATAAAATAGAATAGTGTTTGTTCAAAATTTGAATTCTAAAATTTGTCCGATGAATAAATATGTGTTATATATATTGTAACACCCCCTAACTCCGACCACTTTGATTTTCACAAGTGCTAGGTTGGACCTGAGCATATCACTAAGAATCCAATTGATCAGATTAGTTACATGTAGTAACGAGTAATACAACTTATGCTGAAGCGATTTTAGAATTCAAAACCTAACTTACTATCACAATGAAAGTTTTATAAAAAGTATTTTACATGGTTTATAAGTAAAATTTCTAAATTGGTTTCTAGATTCAAAATCCCATCTAGGATCCTATCCCAAACGAAGTAAAGACACCAAGCATAAGCACACACTCTATCTACTCAGCTACACCTCATGGGGTTCATTAGACTAGGGTAAGCTCATAGCTTGGTGAGATTCCATCACCAGTATTTATCAAGTGGAGTTTTAGTGATCACATAAAATAAATAGCCACATAAATCCCAGCACATCGTGAAAGAATACGAGTGGTTTATGCCAAGCACTCAAGTGTCTATATGGCCAGTATGACTGACATCAGGGAATTAACCCTCCAGTGGTGGCCGAAGGGATCCAGAAATCCATACTCGTCAGCCACACCCAGGACTTTTAGTTACAAGCTTATATTAGAAACCAGACGGTTATACTAGTATGCCAAAACTCCACGAGTAGCAGATCGATAGTACGGTATGGTCTATACTGTTAGCCATCGATTTAGATCAAAATACAATCACGTCAGGACCCCCAATAATCACCGAAAAGTAATCAAGTAGCACACATTCAAGTTTGACATGGCAAGATAAAGTATAACTGATCATCCACAAAATGTCAAAAATCAAGAGATCTATTCAAATTACACAGGGCAAGCAATCTCTTCGCCTTCTTTTTGGCACCCAAACTTTTTTAAAGATATTAAGAAAGATCTTGTTCATAACTTCGACATACTCATTTGCTTGAGGATGAGAAACAGGCGTGAACATTTGTCTGATATTTACCTTCTCATGTGCTTCTATGAATTCATGTCCTTCAAACTATGCACTATTGTGTGAAATTACTTCCATCAAAACTCCCTAGCAGACCACGACCTGAATCTAGAGAAACTTGGCCAAAATAAAACTTTTGATATTTACCGGTTGTTTTACTTCGATCCATTTAGAAGCGTGGTCGGTGGCGACTACCAAAAATTGGTATCCGTTGTTGGGTTAGTATTTGACTTTCTATTAGTTATTTAAAATAATCCTACTTGTTAGGGATTAGTGTAATAGAGTTGTGGCTGAACTAGTCTTCAACAAACACTACGGTTTATCCATAAGTTTAGTTTTTTATATTTGTAGTTCCCATTATGTACTGGCTATAAAATCCATTGCTCCTAAATAAAGAGTAACCTTTTTACTACATTCATTCTGTGAGTTAACAAATTGTGGTATCATAGCCACTAAATTTTTGAGTGCTAGTTTAGGAGAAAATAGTTGAAGAGTGTTTGAGATGGCTGATGCAAATAGATCTACACAACCAGGTATTCCTAAATTTGATGGGGATTATGATTATTGGAGTTTTCTCAGGGAGAATATTCTAAGATCAAAGGAGTACTGAAAAATGTTGCCCCACATTGGTTATACAGAGCCTAGAGAGAGTGGAACAGTTACATCAGCTCAAAGAAAGACTCTAGATGATCTGAAGTTGATGGATTCGAAGGCAAAGAACTATTTGTCCAGTTCTATTGACATGACCATTTTGAAAAAAAATGCCCAAAAGGAGATGGCTAAGCAATTGTGGGATTTGATGAAGGTGGAGTATCAAGGAAATGATCGAGTGCACCGTGCTCAGCTTCAAACCCTTCGCAGGGAATTTAAGTTGCTGGAGATAAGACTATGAAAGGTATTCGTAGAGTATTTTGGAAGGGTGATGGTGATACAAATGATATGAGAAACTGTGGTGGAGATATGCCAAATGTCAAGATTGTCGAAAAAGTCTTGTGTACTTTATCAGAAAAGTTCAATTATATTGTATGCTCAATTGAACAATCCAAGGACATTGATACCCTATCGGTTAATGCTTGGAAGAGCTTGTTGTTGGTTCACAAGCAGGAATTTAGAAATATTGGTGGAGAAGAATAACCACTGAAAGTCTCTTATGACGAAAGAGATGGCAAAGATAGCAACTTCAATAGCTACAGAAGAAAGGGATTTGTACAGAGAGGTCAGGGATGAGGCATGAAATTCAACAGAGCTCTGGTGGAATGATTTAGATGTCACAAATTAGGGCATTTTCAGTATAAGTGTCCTACTTGGGAAAAGAAAGCTAACTATGTTGAACTTGATGAAGATGAGATGATTTTGATGGCTTATGGAGAAACCAACAATGGTAAGAAAAACATATGTGGCTTTTGGATCCTGATGCAGTAGCTATACGTGTGGAAGCAAGGTGTGGTTCACATCCTTTAATGGTAAAAACTGGGATTTTGTCAAGCTGGGAGATAGAACGAAATTGGAGGTACTAGGAAAGAGGAACATAAGGATAGAAATCAATTGAAAAATTCAAGTGATTACGGAGGTTTACTTCATTCCAAATTTGAAAAATAATTTAATCAGCATGGGTCAACTGCAAGATCGTGGTTTGAGAATTTTGATACAGCAGGGAGAGTGCAAATTGGTTCACCCAAAAATGGGACCAATCACGAAGACTTGGATGATGGAAGATCATATGTTTTTATTGTTGGCTAAAGTGATAACTCAAAATTTTTCCTGCCTACAAACCATGGGAAAGGATAAATTGCAGTTGTGGCACCAAAGATATGAATATCTGAGTTATTAGGGGTTGCAGACGCTAAAGACATACACATGGTAAAAGAGACCCCCCCTCCCTCTTGACTGCTACAGAAAAACCATGCTTATAAATTTTGGTGGGTAAATAGAATATAGAGTCGATCCTGAAAAGAAGCCAATGGTATTCATCCAAGAAATTACAGCTTGTTCATGCTAACATTTATGGTCCAATTACACCATCTTCCAACATCAAGAAGAGGTACATTTTAACTTTCATTAATGATTTCAGTATAAAGTTGTGGATATATTTCCTACATGAGAAATATGAAGCCTTTAGTATTTTTAAGAAATATATGAGTCTTGTTGAAATGGAATCTGGAGCATCTATATGTTGTTTGTACACTAATTAGAGAAGGGAATTTACCTCTGATGAGTTGAATCATTTTTGTAAAAATAATGGCATAAGTAGGCAGCTTACACAACCTACACCCCACAACAAAATCAGGTAGCTGAGTGCAAGAATTAGACTATCATGACTATAGTTCGGTGTATGTTGTGTGACAAAGAGAGGAGCCAAAAATATTTTGGCTGGAAGCTACAAGATGGGCGTTACATGTTCTCAACCAAAGTCCGACGTCAGTGATAAAAAAAATGTGGAGTGGAGTGAAACCAAAAGTTAATTATTTTGGAGTTTTTGGATGTTTGTTTCACATTCATGTTCTTGTCCAGAAGAGAAAGAAGTTGGATGACAAAACCTTCCCTTATGTGTTGCTTGGAGTAAGTGTAGAGTGAAAAACATATAGGTTGTATGATCCAGAAGGAAAGAGATTGTAATCATCCGTGATGTGATGTTTAAAGAAGATAGGGGTTAGAATTGGAAAAGGAAAACATAGGAAGATAGATTCGATATGTTGTTATGGGTGGACTGTGATGGATCGGAGAATGGGAAAGAATAATATGTACATCAAGATGTTGAGCAGCCCGACACTAAAAATGAGCAAGATATTCTAGAAGCAAGTAGATCTCATAAAGCTCCTGCATATATGCAGAATTACGTATCTGGAGAAGATTTTCGGATGACTAAAATGGTGCAAGAAACTTAGGTATAGCCTTTTGGAAATTCTCAATCTTTCGAAGAAATTGTAATTGATGAAAAATGGAGAAGATCCATGGATTGTGAGATGGAGTCAATTAAATGAAATGGAACTTGGGAGCTGATAACACTACTATCAGGAGCAAGGAAGATAGGTGTGAAATGGATTTTTAAGACTAAATTTAATGAGAATAGCGTAGTATGTGATCGATTATAATAAAGTTTTTCCTCCAATGGCTAAGTGGGATACGATTCGTATGATTCTAGCTCTAGCGGTGCAATATGGTTGGACTGCGTACCAACTTTATGCTTAAAAGTACATTTCTCCATGGCGATTTAAATGAATATGTATATGTAGAGCAACCCCCTGGGATATGTTCATAAAGGTGAAGGAGGTACTATAAATGCTACTGTCTTCAAGTAATTGATTGGAAGTGTCATGTACATCACTGGTACAAAATCGGATCTCATGTACGTGGTGTGTTTGATAAACACATACAAGGTTGATCCAACTGAAGTTCATATGCAAGTAACAAAGATGGTATTGCGTTACTTGAGGGTACATTATTGATGGGGCTATTATATTAAAAACAAAGATTTTGTGGAGGGATTAGTTGTTTATATAGATAGCGATTATACATGTGACATCGATGATGGGAAGAGTACGAGTGGCTATGTTTTCTTGATGAGTGGAGGGGGCAGTAGCTTGGGCTTCAAAGAAACAATTTGTGTGGTGACATTGTCTACTACAGAAACAAAGTTTGTTGTTGCATCATTATGTTTTTGTCAGTGTGTTTGGATGTTAAGGATTCTGGAGAAACTAGGTCATTTGCAGCTTCAAAGCACTAGTATATTTTGTGACAATTGTTCAATAGTTAAGTTGTCGAAGAATCCAGTTCTATAAGGCCAAAGCAAGAATATAGACGTCAGGTTTCATTTCTTGGGGGTCTTACAAATGAGAGGTTGGTAAAGCTTGTTCATTGTGGAACCAAGGAGCAGATAGCTGATATAATGACCAAACCTTTGAAACTGGATGTGTTCTTTGTGAGGTACCATTTGATTTAAACTAAAATGCTACAACTTTTAGTTTAGGGGAGGCGTTATTGGGTTAGTATTTGACTCTTTCTATTGTTTAATTAATAAGTTCCTAGTAATTGTTAGAGATTAGTTTGATAGAGTTATGGTTGAACCAGTCTTCAACAAACACTACAGTTTATCTGTAAGTTTCAGTTTATGATATTTGTTGTTCCCGTTATGTAATTTCTATAAAATCCATTGCTGCTAAATAAAGAGTAGGTTTTTTACTGCATTCATTCTGTGAGTTAACACCCATTGCGGCCCGAGACTGGAAAAGGTATAATTATGGCAATTTCCCATTGGTCGAATGACACATACCATAAAGACTTATCATGATGGTTCCTGCATTTTCGTCACTGGTAAGTACATCTAACAAGATATGCATAGTCACACAATGTTCAGATTTCTTGAAAGTAGTCGACCAGTAAAATCTAGCCAAAAAGGCTTGTTTGGCTAGTGATCGACCTCCTTATGCGAATAGCAAAGTTCTTAATGTATTTCCACAAATAGCTCCTGCCATTTGCCTTCTGTTGTGCATTTGAAATAGGGTCTTAGGAATACTCTCCAATAGAGTTCGGTGTTGATGATCAAGTACCATAGAGATTGCCTTTTGACTCTTGTGGCATAATGATTGTCATATAGGAGCTCTCCAGTACATAAATACTTGTAGATGAGAGTCATTCACAATGTTGATAGCTCTATGAGTACTACCTCTGGGGCGTTGGGAGGTCGTCACCGTACCTCTCAAAGATGTCATTTATAAGCCCTATTGCTCACTAAATACAACTAAGTAGATAGTTTGGCAAGTCGGGGTCGTCCACAGAGAAGAGGG
>JAULKJ010034903.1:0-17109 GCA_032355405.1 Rubia balearica
CCATTTTCGGTCAGTTATGATTGTTTAGCGGCCTCTTCTAGTGGGAAGTTAAGAGTATAAAGGCTTCTAAGCAGTTGGAATATGTTTATAAATTCCAGTCTCATCCTCTTTCGAGGGTTAGTAGAAAGGAAAATGATTTTTCAAAGTAGGTGCCACATATTTGGCAATTTAAGCTGATTTAGCGCGGGAACGCTAAAATGTATTAAAAATATCCTTTTTTATTTTTATATATAAAAAACATGGGTTCTCTCTATTTTTCCTACCTGGTAGGCCTCTGATGTTGTAGAATCTTTCTCCACTGTCTCCTCCTACTTTTGAATCTGTGTAATTTTTCCTTATGTATAATGGAAATTTTTTAGACTAACTAGACCCTTGATGAGGAATTTTCTTTAATGAAATTACCATATTTAATGTACAATTTAAGATTGCACTATACTTGACCAGACACGTTGAGATAAGTTTTTTAAACAAAAATATTCATTCATTAGAAGTAGGAAGCTAGTTTTGACAATTTTAAATTGGATTCGCACGAGGTACGCATCGTGTGGCATACATGTGACATGTTTAGATAAAGTTTTTAAAGAAAGTAAAGGCCGTTAATTTTCACAAGAATTGGTCCTCTCTGTTTTCACCTTGTGGACCTCTGCAATGAAATCTAAAAAATCATATCTCTGGATTCAGTATGAGCTACAATATTATTCGTTTATGAATAACTAGAGTGTTCATATGTGTCAATCTGTGAAGAGTTTAAGGGAAAATATGAATTTTTGTCACGCTTGGTTAAATCATTTACAAAGGAGTCCACAAGAAATACAAGTGAAAATCCCCATAAATTCGGTCATTCTATAATTGGCCATGATTTTACAAAGAGTAATTACATGGATAGGAACTAAGTTGGAAAAATATCCACTTTGCGATTCATTGACATAGGAGGTTGTACCTTATCTAGCTGTTCTTTTTCCTGCAAGTGAGTTTCTAGAATGTTTCAATTTAGATTTTTTTTATGCTTTTGCTTCAAATTCTTAGTGTTGTCTGTAATTGTGGTGAATTTGTTGATATTGTAGTTGTGGAGGACCAATCTTCAAGGGAACCAAGTTGGATATTGGAAAATCTCCACTTTGCACTTCATCATTCTACACTTAGTAGTCAATTTGCACAAGTATAACACTGTAGTTCAAACTTTACCATTTTGGTTTATCTGCGTTAGAGTGCATGAACTCTCACACCTCATACCGTATAATCATTCCATCCTAATTTATTTATAAACTTATATTTCTGATTCACAATAACCTTCTCGACCGAGTTTCCATCCCGAGTAAATTTTATGGCCATATGCCCACTTTCTGCACTTAATAGTCAATCTGAATAAGTATAGCGGTTTCGTTGTAGAATTTACCATTTTCGGTCAGTTCTAATTATTTTGCAACATCTTCTAGTGGGTGTTTTAGAGTATACAGTGCTTCTAAGCAGTTAGAATACGCTTATAAATTTCTGGGTCATCTTCCTTAAAGAGTTAGTAGAAAGGTAAATGATTTTTCAATGTTGATGCCTAATATTTTTTTAATTTAAGCTGATTTAGTACTGGAACGCTAAAATAAATAGAAAAAATAGCCTTTTATTTTTTTTATTGATAAAAAACATGAGTTCTCTCTATTTTTCCTCCCTGGTAGGCCTATGATGATATAGAAAGTTCCTCCACTATCTTCTATTAGTTTTGAACATCAACACCAACTGTGTTCAGTAGTTGGAAAATATAAACTTCATTGAAAAATAATCCTTCGGAAACCAAAATTTTAACTTACTGGTTAGAATTAGTCTTTGTTTTACCATAGATGACTTTTTTTTTCTCGTCCACATAATTTTTCCTTGTGTAATCTTGGAAAAATTTTAGACTAACTAGACCCCTGATAAAGAATTTTCTTTAATGAAATTACAATATTTAATTGACAATTTAAGATTGCACTATACTTGACCAGACACGTTAAGATAGGTTTCTTAAACAAAAATATTCATTGATTAGATGTAGGAAGCTAGTTGTGACAATTTTAAAATGGATTTGTCCGAGGTACGCATCGTGCGACATTCATGCTACGTGTAAAGATAAAGTTGTTAAAGAAAATAACGGTCTTTAATCATCCCAAGCATTGGTCCTCTCAATTTTTATCTCGTGGGCCTCTGCAATTAAACCTAAAAACTCGTATCTCTGGAATTTGTACGAGCTCCAACATTATTCGTTTATGAAGAACTACAATGTTGGATCATACGTGTCATTCTGTGAAGACTTTCAGGATAATGATAAATTCTCTTCACGCTTGGTGAAATTATTTACAAAGGATTCTGCAGGAAATACAAATGAAAAGCCCCATAAAGGGCCCGGTCAATCTATAATTGGCCCGGATTATACAAAGAGTAATTACATGAATGAGAAGAAGTATGCCGACTATGGTAAAACGAAGTCAGTTTCTTACCAGGAAGTGAAAGAGCCAAACAACCTACTAGTAATACATTAGAAAAGAATTACCACTCATGTAAATGTCATGGCTTGAAAAGAATTATCAAAATCACCGAAGGAATTTAAAGGAATTTAAAGGTTAGTATTTGTGTCATTTGTTTTTACAAAATTTAGCATAAGTGACATTGAAACTTGTGATAAAAATATGCTACTGTTATGATATTTCTAAATTTCTTTGCACGGACTGAGAACCATCCTATACACAACCCAACTTGTTCTGTTTGTCATTTTCCATCATTGTGGTTTCATATACAACCCAACTTTCATTATTTTCATGTGCATATGCTACTTCCTCTCTGATCTTTAAAGTGTTTGCTATTTTTTTACATAGGGAAATCATACTAGGAAATAAGTCAACTATGATGTATTAAATTTCTTCATTTGGTAGAAAGACTTGTCCAGTTGGGTTGTTTTATTTTTTTAAAGTATGACACTATAACATTTATCGTAGGAAAATTTTAAGAAGGCCTTAAGAATGCAACTGAGAAGGATCATGCACGGAATCAAAAAAAAGTTTTCCAAATTTCTCTCAAGGAACAGATGCAGAAGGAACAACATAAGGGTGCTCAAGGAATGTAATGGGAACTAAGTTGGAAAAATCTTCACTTTGCGCTTCATCTGCAAAGAAGGTGGTGCCTTCTCTAGTTGTTCTTCTTCCAGCAAGTGAGTTTCTTGAATGCTGCAATTTAGATTTTTTTTGTTGATTTTACTATGAATTCTTAGTATTGTCTGTAATTGAGGTGAATTTTTTAATATTGTAGTTGTGGAGGACCAGTGTGCAAGGGAACCAAATTGGATATGGGAAAATCTCCACTTGGTGCTTCATCATTTTACACTCTGTAGTCAATTTGCACAAATATAGCACTGTAGTTGCAAACTTTACCATTTTGGTTTATCTGCATTAGAGTGCATGAACTCTCACACCTCCAACCATATAATCTTTCCATCCTTATTTATCTATAAGCTCATATATCTTTTTCGCACTAACCTTCTTGATCAAGTTGTCATCCCGAGTAAATTTTATGGCCATATGCCCACTTTATGCACACTCTAGTCAATCTAAACAAGCATAGCACTTTTGTTGCAATTTAAAAAGGTAAATGCTTTTTCAAAGTCGAAGCCTGATATTTTTCAATTTAAGTTGATTTAGCGCTGGAACACTAAAATAAATAGAAAAAATAGCCTCTTATTTTTTTATTTATAAAAAAACATGGGTTCTCTTTATTTTTCCTAAGTGGTAGGCCTTTGATGTTATAAAATATTCATCCCCTTTCTTCTCTTACTTTGGAACATCAATGGCAACTTTGTTAAGTAACTGGAAAAAATAAACTTCATTGACAGATAATGCTCTTGAAGCTGGATTTTTAACTTACTGGTTTGAATTAGTCTTTGTTTTACCATAGCTAGCTTCTCGTCCACGTAATTCTTCCTTGAGTAATCATGGAAAAATTTTAGACTAACTAGACCCATGATGAGGAATTTTCTTTAATGAAATTACCATATTTAATCGACAATTTAAGATTGCCCTATATTTGACCAGACATGTTAAGATAAGTTTTTTAAACAAAAAATATTCATTGAGTAGAAGTAGGAAGCCAGTTGCAGAAATTTTAAAATGGATTCGTGTGAGATACTCATCGTGCGACAATCATGCGACATTTTAAGATATTGGTGTTAAAGAAAATAATGGTATTTAATCATCCCAAGCATGGTTCCTCTCTATTTTTAACCTTGTGGGCCTCTTCAATATTATCTAAAAAAACATATCTCCAGATTTGGTACAAGCTAAAACATTATTTATTAATGATGAACTATAGTATTGGATCATATGTGTCATTCTGTGAAGACTTGAAGGGAAAACATAAATTCTCATCACGGTTGGTGAAATCATTTACAAAGGAGTCTGCAGGAAATACAAGTTAAAATCCCCATAAAGGGTCCGGTCATTCTATATTTAGCCCTGATTATACAAGGAGTAATTAAGCGAATGAGAAGAAGTATGCCGACTATGGTAAAAAGAAGTAAGTTTCTTACCATGAAGTGAAAGAGCTAAAAAACCTACTAGTAAAACATTAGAAGAGAATCACAAATTATATGAATATCGTGGCTCGAAAAGAATCATCAGAATCACCGAAGGAATTTAAATTTTAGTAATTGCATCATTTGTTTATAAAAATTTCAGCGTACGTGAGATGGAAACTTGTAATAAAAATCTACTACCGTTATAATATTTGTAAATTTATTTGTAAGGACGGAGACCCATCCCATCCCACACACAACCCAACTTGTTTTGTTTGTCATTTGCCATTATTGTGGTTTCATATACAACCCAACTTTCATTAATTGCATGTGTTTATGCTACTTCCTCTCTGATCTTTGTAGAGCATAAAGTTCTTGTTATTTTGTTACATAGGGAAATCATCCTAGAAATTAAGTCAACTATGATGTATCAAAATTCTTCATTAGGTATAAAGAATTGTCTAATTAAGTTTTTATTTATTTATTAAGAGTATGAAACTATAACATTTATCGTAGGAAAATTTTAAGAAGGCCTTAAGCATGTAACAAAGAAGGATCATGCACGGAATCAAAAAAAATGTTTTTCAAATATCTCTCAAGGAACATAAGTAGAAGGAACAACATAAGGGTGCTCGATGGGGTGCAAGGGGAGCAAAGTTGGGAAATTCTCCACTTTACACTTCATCTACAAAGGAGGTTGTTCTTTCACAAGTTGTTCTTCTTCATGCAAGTGAGTTTCTTGAATGGTTCAATTTAGATGTTTTTGATGATTTTACTATGAATTCTTAAGTATTATATGTAATTGAGGTGAATTTGTTGATATTGTAGTTGTGGAGGACTTATGTGCAAAGGAACCAATTTGGATCTGGGAAATATCCACTTGGCGCTTCATCATTTTACACTTTGTAGTCAATTTGCACAAATATGGCATTGTAGTTGCAAACTTTACCATTTTAGTTTATCTGCGTTAGAGTACCTGAACTCTCACAACTCCTACTGTATAATCAGTCCATCCGTATTTATTTATAACCTCATATTTCTTATTTTCACTAACCTTCTTGACCGAGTTTACATTCCGAGTAAATATTATGGTCATATTCCCAATTTTTGCACTTTATAGTCAATCTGAACAAATATAGCGCTTTCGTTGCACAATTTACCATTTTCGGTCTGTTTAGATTGTTTTCCTGCCTCTTCTTGTGGGAGCTTAAGAGTCTATAGTGTTTCTAAGCAGTTGGAATACGCTTATAAATTCCAGGATCATCCTTATTTGATAGTAGAAAGGTAAATTATTTGTCAAAGTTGATGCCTGATATTTTGCAATTTAAGCTGATTTAGAGCCGAAACGCTAAAATAAAAAGAAAAAATAGCCTTTTATTTTTTGTTAATAAAAAACACGGGTTCTCTCTATTTGTCCTACCTGGTAGGCCTCTGATGTTATAGAATCTTCCTCCACTGTCTCCTCCTAGTTTTGAACATTAAAGGGCGCAACCGTGTTCAGCAATTGGAAAAAATAAACTTCATTGACAAATGAAGCTCTTCAAGTCAGATTTTTAACTTACTGGTCATAATTAGTCTTTGTTTTAGCATAGCTGGCATATTTTTTCCTCGTCCACGTAATTTTTCCTTGTGTAATCATGAAATATTTTTTTGACTAACTAGTCCCCTAATGAAGAATTTTCTTAAATGATATTACCATATTTAATCGACAATTTTAGAATGCACTATACCTGACCAAACACGTTAACATAATTTTTTAAACCAAAAATGTTCATTGATTAGAAGTAGGAAGCTACTTGTGACAATTTTAAAATGGATTCATACGAGGTTCGCATCGTGCGACATTCATGAGATGGTTAAGATAGATAGAGAATTAAGTCGACTATGATGTATCGAAATTCTTCATTTGGCAGAAACAATTGTCCAATTGAGTTGTTTTATTTTTTAAGTGTGTGACACTCTAGCGTTTATCGTAGGAAAAATTTAGGAAGGCCTTAAGCATGTAACAAAGAAGGATCATGCATGGAATATAAAAAAAATCAAATATCTCTCAAAGATTAGATGTAGAAGGAACAACATAAGGGTGCTCGATGGGGTGCAAGGGAACCAAGTTGGGAAAATCTGTACTTTGCGCTTCATCAACAAAGGAGGTTGTGGCTTCTCTAATTTTTCTTCTTCCTGCAAGTAATTTACTTAAATACTTCAATTTAGATGTTTTTGATGATTTTACCATGAATTTTTGGTATTATTTATAATTGAGGAGAATTTGTTGATATTGTAGTTGTGGAGGGCCAATGTGCAAGGGAAACAAGTTGGATCTGGGAAAATCTCCACTTGGTATTTCATCATTCTACACCCTGTAGTCAATTTTTACAAGTATAGCACTGTAGTAGCAAACTCTACCATTTTGGTTTATCTGCGTTAGAGTGCATGAACACTCACACCTCGTAGCGTATAATTAGTCCCTTCTTATTTATCTATAAGCTCATACTTCTTTTTCGCACTAACCTTTTTGACTGAGTTGACATCCCGAGTAAAATTTATGGCCATATACCAACTTCCTGCACTCTTTAGTTGCACAATTACCATTCTCGGTTAGTTCTGATGGTCTTGTTTCCTTTTCTAGTGGGAGTTTAAGAGTCTATAGTGCTTCTAAGTTGTTGGAATACTATAAATTCCAGGCTCATCCTCCTTCGAGGGTTAGTAAAAAGGTAAATGATTTTTCAAAGTCGATGCCTGATATTTTGCAATTGAAGCCTATTTAGATCCGGAACACTAAAATAAATAGAAAAAATAGCCTTTTAATTTTTTGTTTATAAAAAACATGGATTCTCTCTATTTGTCCTATCTGGTAGGCCTCTGATGTAATAGAATCTTCCTCCACTATCTCCTCCTAGTTTTGAACATTAACAGGCACAACTGTGTTCAACAATTGGAAAAAATAAACTTCATTCACAAATAAAGCTCTTGAAGTCAGATTTTTAACTTACTGGTTATAATTAGTCTTTATTTTAGCATGACTGACATATTTTTTCTCGTCCATGTAATTCCTTGTGTAATCCTGAATTTTTAGTATTGTCTGTAATTGAGGTGAATTTTTTGATATTGTAGTTGTGGAGGACAAATGTGCAAGGAGCCAAGTTGGATCTAGGAAAATCTCCATTGGCGCTTCATCATTCTAAACTCTGTAGTCAATTTTCACAAATATAGCACTGTATTTGAAAACTTTACCATTTTGGTTTATCTGCGTTAGAGTGCATGAACTCTCACACCTCCTACTTTATAATCGGTCCATGTTTATTTATCTATAAGCTCATATTTCTTTTTCGCACCAACCTTCTTGACCAAGTTGCCATTCCGAATAAATTTTATGGCCATATGCCCACTTTCTTCACTCTGCAGTAAATATGAAATTGTATAGCACTTTAGTTGTACAATTTATCATTTTCGGTCAGTTTCGATTGTTTTGCTGCATCCTGCAATGGGAAATTAAGAGTCTATAGTGCTTCTAAGCTGTTGGAATATGCTTATAAATTCTATGCTCTTACTCTTTCGAGGGTTAGTAGAAACGTAACGATTCTCAAAGTTTATGCCTGATATTTTGCAATTTAAGTTTATTTAGCGCCGGAAGGCTAATATAAATAGAAAAAATAGCCTTTTATTTATTTTTTGATAAAAAACTGGTAGGCCTATGATATTATAGAATCTTCCTCCACAGTCTCCTATTAGTTTTGAACATCAACGGCAACTATGTTCAGTAAATGAAAAAAATAAACTTCATTGACAAATAATTCTCTTAAATCTAGATTTTAACTTACTGGTAAAATTAGTCTTTGTTTTACCATAGATGATTTTTTTCTCATCCACATAATTTTTATTTGCGTTAACATGGAAATTTTTTAGACTAACTAGACTCCTAATGAGGAATTTTCTTTTATGAAATTACCTTATTTAATCGACAATTTAAGATTGCACTATACTTGTTCAGACACGTTAAGATATATTCTCTAAACAAAATTAGAAGTAGGAAGCTAGTTGTGATAATTTTAAAATGGAGTCATGTGAGGTACGCACCGTGAGACATTATGCGACGTGTTAAGATAAATAGGGAAATCATCCTAGGAATTAAGTCGACTATTATGTATCAAAATTCTTCATTTGGTAAAAAGAATTGTCTGATTGAGTTGTTTTATTTTTTAAGTGTATGACACTATAACATTTACTGTAGAAAATTTTTAAGAAGGCCTAAAGCATGTAACATAGAATGATCATGCATGGAATCAAAAAAACATTTTTCGAATATCTCTCAAGGATTAGATGCAGAAGAAACAACATAAGGGTGCTTGACAGGGTGCAAGGGAACCAAGTTGGGAAAATCCCTACTTTGCGCTTCATCTACAAAAGAGGTTGTGGCTTCTCTAGTGGTTCTTCTTCCTGCAAGTGAGTTTTTTGAATACTTCAATTTAGATGTTTTTGATGATTTTACAATAAATTTTTAGTATTGTCTGTAATTGAGGTGAATTTGTTGATCTTGTAGTTGTGGAGGACCAATATGCAAGGGAACCAAGTTGGATCTGGGAAAATCTCCACTTGGCACTTCATCATTCTACACACTGTAGCCGATTTGCACAAGTATAGAACTTTAGTCACAAACTTTACCATTTTTATTTATCTGCGTTAGAGTGCATGAGCTCTCACACCTCCTACCGTATAATCAGTCCATCTTTTTTTTTATTTATAAGCTCATATTTCTTATTCATACTAACCATTATGACCGAGCTTCCTTCCCGAGTTAATTTTATGGCCATATGCCCAGTTTCTGCATTCTGTATTCCATCTGAACAAGAATGGTACTTTCGTTGCACAATTTACTGTTTTCGGCTAGTCCTGAATGTTTTGTTGCCTCTTTTAGTGGGAGCGTAAGAGTCTACAGTGCTTTTAAAAGTTGGATTACTCTTATAAATTCAAGGCACATCCTCCTTCGAGGGTTAGTGGAACGGTAAAAGAATTTTCAATGTCAATGCTAGATATTTTGCAATTAAAGCTGATTTAGCACTGAAACACAAAAATAAATAGCAAGAATCGCCTTTTATTTTTTTTATTTATAAACAACAAGTGTTCTCTCTATTTTTCCTACCTGGTCGGCCTTTGATGTTATCGAATCTTCCTCCACTGTCTCCTCCTAGTTTTCAACATCAACGACAATTGTGATCAGTAATTGAAAAAAATAAACTTCATTGACAAATAAAGCTCTTGAAGCCAGATTTTTAACTTAGTGGTCAGAATTAGTCTTCGTTTTACCATAGCTGACATATTTTTTTCTCATCCCTGTAATTTTTTCTTATTTAAAAATTTTATATTACTGGATTTGGTATGAGTTACAACATTATTCGTTCATGAAGAACTATAGTGTTGGATCATACGTATCATTCTGTGAAAACTTTAAGGAAAAAAGATGAATTCTCGTCATGCTTAGTGAAATAAATTCCAAGGGATTCTACAGGAAACATGAGGGAAAAGCCCCCATAAAAGGTCCGGTCAATCTATAACTAGCCCTGATTATACAAATAGTAATTACATTGATAGGAACTAACTTGGAAAAATCTCAACTTTGCGCTTCATCTAGAAAGGAGGTTGTGCCTTTTCTGGTTGTTCTTCTTCTTGCATGTGAGTTTCTTGAACACTTCAATTTAGATTTTTTGATGACTTTACTATGAAGCTTAGTGTTTTATGTAATTGAGGTAATTTGTTGATATTGTAGCTGTGGAGGACCAATGTGCAAGGGAACCAAGTTGGATTTGGGAAAATCTCCACTTAGTGCTTCATCATTATACACACTGCAACCTATTTGCACAAGTATAGCACCATAGTTGCAAACTTTACCGTTTCTATTTATCTGCGCAAGAGTGAATGAGCTCTCACACCTCTTACCGTATAATAAGTCCATCTTTTTTTCTTTATAAGTTCACATTTCTTATTTTTACTAACCTTTATGACTGAGTTACCATCTCGGTTAAATATTTTGGCCATATGCCTAATTTCTGCACTATGTATTCAATCTGAACAAGAATGGCACTTTCGTTGCACAATTTACCTTTTTCGATAAGTCCTGATTGTTTTGCTGTCTCTTTTAGTGGGAGCGCAAGAGTCTACAATGTTTCTAAAAAGTTGGAATGCGTTTATAAATTCCAGACTCATCCTCCTTCGAGGGTCCATATAATGGTAAAATATTTTTCAAAATCAATGCTTGATATTTTGCAATTAAACCCGATTTAGCGCCGGGACAATAAAACAAATAGAAAAATAGCCTTTTATTTTTTTATTTATAAAAAACAAGGGTTCTCTCTGTTTTTCCTACCGTGTAGGCCTTTGATGTTATAAAATCTTCCTCCACTATCTCCTCCTAGTTTTCAACATCAACGGCAACTATGTTCAGTTATTGGAAAAAATAAACTTCATTGAAAAATTATGCTCTTAAAGCCTGATTTTTAACTTACTGGTCAGAATTACTTTTTGTTTTACCATAGCTGACATATTTTTTCTCTTCCACGTAATTTTTCCTTGTGTAATAATGGAAAATGTTTAGACTAACTAGACTCCCGATGAGGAATTTTCTTTAATGAAATTACCATTAATTAAAAATTTAAGATCGCAATATATTTGACCAGACACGTTAAGATAAGTTTTTTTTAAAAAAATATTTATTGATTATAAGGAGGAAGCTAGTTGTGACAATTTAAAAATGGATTCGTGCGAGGTATACGTCGTGCAACATTCATGGGAAGTGTTAATATAAAGTTGTTTAAGAAATTAATGGTCTTTAATTCTCCCAAGCATTAGCCCTCTCTATTTTTTTTACCTTGTGGGCCTCTGCAATGAAAATTTAAAAATTATATTTCTGGATTTGGTGCGAGCTTCAACATTATTAGTTAATGAAAAACTACAGTGTTGAATCATAAGAGTCATTAATTCTGTGAAAACTTTACGGAAAAAGATGAATTCTCGTCACGCTTGGTGAAGTCATTTACATGGGAGTCTAAAGGAAATACAAATGAAAAAACCCCATAAAGGGTCCGGTTAATCTAAAAATGGCCCTGATTATTCAAATAGTAATTACATTGATGGGAACTAAGTCGGAAAAATCTCCACTTTTTGCTTCATCTGCAAAGGAGTTTGTGCCTTTTCTAGTTGTTCTTCTTATTGCATGTGAGTTTCTTGAATGCTTTACTTAGATTTTTTTGATAACTTTACTATGAATTCTTAATGTTATATGTAATTGAGGTGAATTTGTTGATATTGTAGTTTGGAGGACTAATGTGCAAGGGAACCAAGTGGGATTTAGGAAAATCTCCACTTGGCGCTTCATCATTCTGCACACTGTAGCCAATTTGCACAAGTATAGCACCGTAGTTGCAAACTTTACCATTTGTATTTATCTGCATTAGAGTGCATGAACTCTCAATCAGTCCATCTTTTTTAGTTATAAGATCATATTTCTTATTTGCAAAAACTTCCTGACCAAGTTTCCATCTCAAGTAAATTTTATGGCCATATGCCCGCTTTCTTTACTCTGTAGTCAACCTGAACATGAATGGCACTTTTGTTGCACAATTTACCATTTGCGGCCAGTCCTGCTTGTTTTGCTGCCTCTTCTAGTGTGAGCTTAAGAGTCTACAGTGCTTGTAAGAAGTAGGAATACGCTCATGATTTCCAGGCTCATCCTCCTTCGAGGGTTAGAAGAACAGTAAAAGATTATTGAAAGTGATGCTTGATATTTTACAATTAAAGCTGATTTAGCACTGGAACACTTAAATAAATAGAAAAAACAGCCATTTTTATTTATAAAAAAATATGGGTTCTCTCTATTTTTCCTTCCTGGTGGACCTTTGATGTTATACAATCTTCCTCCACTGTCTCCTCCTAGTTTTCAACATCAACGGAAACTGTTAAAAGTAATTGGAAAAAATAAACTTCATTGATGAATAATGCTCTTGTAGCCAAATTTTTAACTTACTGGTTAGAATTAGTCTTTGTTTTACCATAGCTGACATATTTTTTTCTCGTCCACGTAATTTTTCCTTGTGTAATAATGGAAAATTTTTAGACTAACTAGAATCGTGATGAGGAATTTTCTTTAATGAAATTACCATATTTAGTCGACAATTTAAGATTGCAGTATACTTGACTAGACACGTTAAGATAAGTTTTTAAACAAAAGTATTTATTGATTAGATGTAAGGTCTGGTGTATCTATAATTAACCCTAATTATACAAAGAGTAATTACATGGATGTATAATTAAGTAGGAAAAATCCAACTTTGCGCTTCATCCGCAAAGGAGGTTGTACTTTCTTTAATTATCCCAGGCATTGCTCCTCTCTATTTTTTTTAACCTTGTGGGCCTTTACAATGAAAACTAAAAAAATTGTATTTATGGATTGGGTATGAGCTACAACATTATTCATTTATGAAGAACTACAATGTTGGATCATACGTGTCATTCTGTGAACACTTTAAGGAAAAAATGAATTCTCGTGATGCTTGGTGATATCATTTACAAGGGAGTCCACGGGAAATACAAGTGAAAAACCCCATAGAGGGTTTGGTCAATCTATAACTAGCCTTGATTATACAATGAGTAATTACATGGATGGGAACTAAGTTGGAAAATAATCCACTTTGCGCTTCATCTGCAAAGGAGGTTGTGCCTTTTCTTCTTGTTCTTCTTCCTGCAAGTGAGTTTCCCGAATGCTTCAATTTAGGTTTTTTTATGATTTTCAATGAATTCTCATTATTTTTTATAATTTAGGTGAATTTATTGATATTGTAGTTGTGGAGGATCAATGTGCAAGGGAACCAAGTTGGATCTGGGAAAATCTCCACTTGGCGCTTCATCATTCTACATTCTGTGGTCAATTTACACAAGTACATCATTGTAGTTGCAAACTTTTCCATTTTGGTCTATCTGCGTTAGAGTGCATGAATTGTCAATCCTCTTACCGTATAATTTGTCCATTCTTATTTATTTATAAGCTCATATTTCTTATTCACACTAACCTTCTTAACCAAGCCATCCCGATTAAATTTTATGGCCATATGCCCACTTTTTTAACTATGTAGTCCATATAAACAAGTGTAGCACTTTCGTTGCACAATTTACTATTTCCGGTCAGTTCTGATTGTTTTGCTCCCTTTTCTAGTGGGAGCTTAAGAGTCTACATTGCTTCTAAGCAATTGGGATACACTTATAAATTCCAGGCTCATCCTCCTTTGAGGGCTAGTAGAAAGGTAAATGATTTTTCAAAGTCGATGCCTGATATTTAGTAATTTAAGCTGATTTAACGCCATAACGCTAAAATAAATAGGAAAATAGCCTTTTTATTAATTTTTTAAAAAAGACATGGGTTCTCTTTATTTTTCCACCTGGTGGGCCTCTAATGTTAGGTAATCTTCCTCCACTTTCTCCTCCTAGTTTGTAACATCAACGGCAGCTGTGTTCAGTAATTTTGGAAAAAATAAACTTGATTGATAAATAATGCTCTTGAAGCTGGATTTTTAACTTACTGGTAAGAATTAGTCTTTGTTTTACCATAGCTGGCATATTTTTTTCTTATGTAATCATGGAAATTTTTCAAACTAAATAGACCTCTGATGAGGAATTTTCTTTAATGAAATTACCATATTTAATCGACAATTTAAGATTGCAATATACTTGACCAGACACGTTAAAATAAGTTTTTAAACAAAAATATTCATTGATTGAAGTAGGAAACTAGTTGTGACAATTTTAAAATTGATTCGTGCGAGGTAAGCATCGTGCGTCATTCATGCGACGTGTTAAGATAAAGTTGTTTAATAAAATAATGGTCTTTAATAATCCTAAGCATTGGTGCTCTCTATTTTTAACTTGTGGGCCTTTGCACTGAAACCAAAAAAATCATATCTCTGGAATTGGTACGAGCTACAACATTATTCGTTAATGAAGAACTACATTGTTGGATCATACGTGTCATTCTTTGAAGACTTTAAGGATGAAAATGAATTCTCGTCACGCTTGGTGAAATCATTTACAAAGAAGTCTGCAGGAAATACAAGTGACAAGCTCCCATAAAAGGTCCGATCAATCTATAATTGGCCCTGATTATAAAAGAGTTATTACGTGGATAGGAAAAAGTATGCCGACTATGTTAAAACGAAGTAAGTTTATTACCACGAAGTGAAAGAGCTAAACAACCTAATAGTAATACATTAGAAAAGAATCACCACTCATGTGAATGTCATGGTTCGAAAATAATTATCACAATCACTGAAGGAATTTAAAGGTTAGTAATTGCGTCAATTGTTTTTAAAACTTTAGCGTACGTGACATGGAAACTTGTGATAAAAATCTGCTACTATTATGATATTTCTAAATTTCTTTGCATGGACGGAGAACTATCCCATACACAACCCAACTTGTTCTGTTTGTCATTTTCCATCATTGTGGTTTCATGTACAACCCAACTTTGATTATTTGCATGTCCATATGCTATTTCCTCTCTGATCTTTATAGAGCACAAAGTTTTTGTTATTTTGTTACATAGGGAAATCATACTACGAATTAAGTCGACTATGATGTTTCAAACTTCTTTATTTGATAGAAAACTTTTCCAGTTGAGTTTTTTTATTCGTTAAGAGTATGACACTGTAAAATTTATCGTAAGAAAATTTTAAGAAGGCCTTAAGCATGAAACATAGAAGGATCATGCACGGAATCAAAAAAATGATTTTAAAATTTCTCTAAAGGAACATATGCGAAGGAACAACATAGGGGTGCTCGAGGGGGTTCAAGGGGAACTAAGTTGGAAAAATCTCTGATTTGTGCTTCATCTGCAAAGAGCTGATTTGTGCTTACTAGGAAGTGAAAGAGCTAAAAAACCTACTAGTAAGACATAGAAAAGAATCACCACTCATATGAATGTCGTGGCTCAAAAATAATCAAAACCCAAGGAATTTAAAGGTTAGTAATTGCGTCATTTATTCTTACAAAATTCAGTGTACGTGATGTGAAAACTTGAGATAAAATTTTTCTACTGTTATGATATTTCTATTATTATTTGCAAAGTATGAGATTTATTCCACACACAACCCAACTTGTTCTGTTTGTTATTTTCCATTATTGTGGTTTTATATAAAACCTAACTCTCATTATTTGCATTTGCATATGCTACTTCCTCTCTGATCTTTATAGAGCATAAAGTGTTTGTTATTTTGATACGTAAAGAAATCATCCTAGGAATTAAGTCGACCACGATGTATCAAAATTCTTCATTTGGTACACAACCTTGTCCAGTTGAGTTGTTTTATTTGTTAGAATATGACACTATAACATTTATCATAGAAAAATTTTAAGAAGGCTTTAAGCATGCAATTAAGATGGATCGTGAATGGAATCAATTTTTTTTCCAAAGTTCTCTCAAGGAACAGATACACAAGGAACAACATAAGGGTGCTCGACAGGGTGCAAGGGGAACCAAGTTGTGAAAATCTCCACTTTGAGCTTCATTTGCAAAGGATGTTGTGCCTTCTGTAGTTCTTTTTCTTCCTGCAAGTGAGTTTCTAAAATGCTTCAATTTAGATGTTTTCGATGGTTTTACTATGAAATCTTAGTATTGTCTTTAATTGAGGTGAATTTATTGATATTGTTGATGTTGAGGACCAATGTGCAAGGGAAACAAGTAATATCTTGGAAAATATCAACTTGGCACTTCATCTTCAATGGATGTTGTGTCCTCTCTAGTTGTTCTTCTTCCCACCAGTGAGTTTCTTGAATGCATCAATTTATCTTTTTTAATGATTTCGTTGTTCATTCTTAGTGTTTTCTGTATTTGAGGTGACTTGGAGAATTTTTTAGCTGTGGAGGATCAATGTGCAAGTTAGGACCAATTTGTTGGTTTTTGTTAAATATGTCCGGCCTAAAAATTGATTAGTAGTAATTGTGGAATATGGGGAATTTTAATTTAGAAAACCATTGAAGAGTGTGTTTACATTTTTACTTGTATAAGACCATGATTATTACCTTGGTTTGAGGGGGCACACAAAGGATAAGAAAAAGAGGTAGGAGACTTATATGGTGTACTTCTCTTTCTGTCATGTTGTCAAGCTCTGAATATTTTTATGGCATTTGGCTCATTGGTTGTTGTCATATGAAAGAAGTTTTTTTTAAAGTAGCCTTTCAAGTTTATAGTCCAGGGAGCATTACCAATTTGTTCTAAATGCTCCATGTTATCTCTTTATTGAGTGGATAAAGTGTTTGAATATGTTTGATTCTTTCTATCACCCTTCCCATGTTGTACTTACAAATTAATGTAGCTTTCTTGTATATTTTCCGCTAGTACGTAGACAGTTGTATCCTATCTGATGAATCTGTTTCCACCGTATACAGCCTTTCGTCATGATCCCTTGAATCGCGTCCGACCTGCAAGATAATGCCCCCGGTGTCCGGGGGGTAAACACTCCGATACTTAAGTTAGTATAAGCGTTATCGTAAGCGTGTATTGAATGAATAAAGGCTTACCAGGCCTGTGTATTTATAGTGAA
>JAULKJ010035005.1:0-17098 GCA_032355405.1 Rubia balearica
GTCAGGAACTGTTAGATATAGTTTCAGTAGAGTTTTCCAGGAGCTGCTCTGTGAACCCAACACCTTACAGTCCTTCAATTTTGCTCCTTTCATATAGTAGGTTTGCAGCCATTGTATCCATAAGACATCCTTCTTTTGATCAATGTCCCACAACAGTTTACACATTGCAGCTTGGTTCCAAATTGTTGGATCTCGAATTCCCATTCCTCCATACTTCTTCCCTCTGCTGAGTGCTGACCAAGATGCTGCTGTGTATCCTCGTTGGTTCTCTTCCCTTCCCCACAGATAACTTGTGCAGATTTTCACTATTCTCTCACAAATGCTTTCAGGCAGTTTCATTATGCTTCCCCAGTAGTTAGTGATGCTCATTAGGACCGAGTTGACCAGCTGTAATTTTCCTGCATGAGATAAGTTTTTTGATCCCCAGCTATTCACCTTTTTTCTTATCCTTTCCAGCAGTACCTCGCAGTTCTTTTTATCCCACTTTACTGAGGAAATGGGAAGCCCCAAGTATTTCATTGGGAGCTCACATCTTCTGATATTCAGCTGCTTTGCCAGATCTTCCTGTGTCTTCAAATCCATACAAGAGAAGTAAATATTTGACTTACTGACATTAATTCCCAAGCCTGTGACTTCCTGGAATCTTCTCAGTATTTCCTCAACAGATTTTAATGACTTGTGGTTAGCAGCACAGAACAAAAGCAGATCATCTGCAAACATCAAAGAATGAATTCCATTTCTAGCACATCTTATGTATGAAGCTGATTGCATTTTTATTATGAATGCAATTACTCAGCCATAAATGATGTCTGCCCGCCCTCTCTAGGGTCATCTGAACGAATCATGGAAAATCCTCCAAATTAAACCGAGAGGAGGCTAAGTGATCCTTAAAAGTTGGAAAAACAAATGGCTTAGTCAAGCAGAAAGGCTAACTTTGATCAAAACAGTAATGTTTTCTATCCCCAACACATTTGGGTAGTAATGAAGCCCCCCAGTCCTAAAGAAATTGAGGAGAAGAATCAAAACTTTCTATGGAACAAAACAAAAACACCGAATATGAAAGTTTGGATGAGGCTTAAAAGGGTCTGTTACCAAGCCTAACAAAATAGACTTGGTCTTAGGAATTTCAAGGGCTTAATAGACACCTTCTCATTAAAACTTTGGTGGAAACGCCAACATGGGATAATACCCTAGTCACAGTTCTCTTGGTCTCTTCCTAGCTCACATAGAAAGTTAAAAACATGGAGAAGAATAGTGCATGTCACCCCATAACTGAACTTCACTCCAGGGTGATCCATGGAAATGGTATTGCCAACTTCTACTCCTCTAACTGGACTGGTTCTTGTTTCTTATCTGAAATGTGCATGCACCTTACTGACTGGTTACCTGCTCAATCTACCATTGCAAATTTTTTTATTGCAAAAACCCAACTCATGCACCGTTTATCTGATTTTCCTTTAAATTTTTTTAAATTTTTTTGCAGGAAACTCATGTCACAAACATAAGAGAATATAAGCTTTTTTGGAAACCTGCTCAGAACGAAGTCTTCACCTTTAAGACAAGACATAAACTTATTGTTGCGCCCAGAAATTAGATGAGAAGTATGAATAAGATATGGCACAGGTACATTCCAAAGAATGTTAACAATTTAATGTGGAAATTAGCTAATGCCATTCTACCATTTGATGACATAATCATGTTTTCCAACATTACCATGGCCTCTAGTGCTCTTTTTGCTCGAATTGTGACTCTCTGTCTCAATTTTTCAATAACTATGCTTTTCCTATCTTCATTTGGCAACACTTTAACTATGTTCTAGGTTCAGAACATCATTTCCAATCAATTTTTGATAAGGTAACCTTCCTCTGGACAAAACTAGATTATATTTATGTGCATAACAAGTTACTAGCAATCACACCATCTCTAATTTGTTGGAACTTGTAGAAAGCTTGAAATAGGTTCATACATGAAAATTGCAAGTCAAGTATGATCTCATGCATAGAGGAAATTAAAAAAAGACATCTTTCATGCTTTCTATGTCCACTCGACTTAGAGTAACAAAACATATGACAAACCTGGATTCAATTTGGCCTAATACCCTTTCTCACTAAACCGAAAAGGTAAAAATCTCTATCATTATATGGAATATGCCACATTTGAATTTTAATCTGAATGTTGACGCGTCCTGGTCTCATAATAGGCACAAATGTGGGATTGGTGTAATTATGAGAGACAAAAATGGTCTTGTTGTTGCTGCTCTAACAAAATCTAGTTTGGCCACATCGGTTTTACACTCAGAATTGATAGTCATCAGAGAAGATTTCCTGCTGGCACATAAGTATAACTTATTATCCTTCTCTATTGAAACTTACTATAAACAAGCAACTGAAATCATTTCCCAGCCAGACAAGGCTCTCTGGTTCATTTTCAACCTTGCATATGACCTACATATCACCCTCATGTTCATACCTATCTCACATACACTTCGACATGAAAATTTGGTTGCTGATTTTCTATCAAGAAACGTTACATCAGATAGGGTTTACACCTCTTTTTCTAAGATGGATCAAAAGGCTAAAGGCCCCATACACTTGGACAGATTATCTGTCCCATCTCTTAGAATCAACAAGATCAGATGTTGTTGATGGTTTTATTTTACAAGCACAGGATGAAGAAGAAGGCTACTGAACACTCTGAATTTTGGCAAACTACTGTTCAAATCAATGACATTTTGATTACAACCATGGGAATATTGCAGCGAACGGAAACACTCAAACCACTTTTGATCCCACACGGAACGCTTGACGTGCTTTAGGCTAACTCACAGGTGATTTTTGACCTGAGAGGATACACATTAAGAGCACTTAGAGACGCCTTGGAAGTCTGGCCATCCACCGACATTAACACAAGGGGTGGAGATGTGGGGGATGAAAACATTTCCAACGCATTCCTTTGTGCTTCAAAACACAAAAATATGTATTTCATAGCGTGCTTTAACCTAATTTCAAAGGTTCAAGTTGATAGTTGAAACAAACCTATATAAAAAATCTATTCGTTTAAGGATTGAGGTCTCTAATAAATCACCCTCCCTACTTTGGGTTTTAACTTTTAAAAAAAAGTAATAGTATCATAATTTTATTTGAATAAATAAATAGATAAACGTTTAATCATCCATTATTTATTTCAAATATCATATAATATTATTATTATAATATCTCAAATCCCAAATAATTTGAACAAAATATAAACTCTTTAAATTATTTCAATTAATCCAAACAATTAAATTATTCTACAAAATAATGTCCAACTGTGATTAATAAAAAATCCATTAGCTTTCTTATCTGACACTCCCTTCCCCGTCAGAACAATTTTGGTCATTCTTGAAGATTCCAAATATTTGAAATTAATATAACTCTTCGGAAAATTCTTTTTTTTAAAACAGAGAAAGAGTGGAAAACAGTTGAATCAAATCCAAATTTATTTTTGTTCGAAATTTCAAGTTCTACAACCACTCCGTAAATAATCATATATATATATATATATATATATATATTTTGAATTGTTCGTCTATACACACACACACATAATCATATTTTTAGAACATAAATCCTTAGAATTAAAATTTTTGAATATAATTCCAATTGATTAAATCTCGATTTTCAAAATGAGAATTCAAAAAAATCTAATTAATTCCCTTCTTTTGAAAATCATATAACATTAAATTTTTTAAAGATATAACAAAGTAAACATTAATCTCATCAACTAACACTTATCTACATGCTGAAAGTCCATCAATAACTCTCTTTGTCGTATTACAACCAATACACAGGAAACAAAATTTAGATTAGAATTGGACAGTCCCAAAATGAAATACACATAATATAGTCATACGCAGACGACACTAATCTCAACATGGAAAAATAACTGTTTTTCTTTAAAGGGACGTCGCATGTACGAGTCACTGAAGTCGCAAAGACCAACTGGAGAGCAACGTCGGATATTCTTAGATATTTGAATCACTTCCTATTATTATGCAACATCGGTATTTGGTCGGTACCATATGCTAGGGCCGATTAAGTGTGACTGACGTTGCACACTCAAACTTTGTTCATACAAAATGTAATTATTGTCCACAATCAACCCTAATCTAAGCCTTTTTTCTCATTACTCATAAACATGGAATTATCTTGGAAATACAAACAATATGCACTATATAATAAAAAAATCATCAAACTTTATGAAAAAATTCAATCTTTGATCGATGAGGAAAAAAACATACAAAAGGTATGGTAATAAAATTGCTAAATGAACATGGAATGAATGGAAAACTACCTCATTCAATTTGAACCCAGAGATGCTCCATCCTCGAATACTTGTTGATGTTTGATAACAAAAATTTGATTGAACTCTTCAATTGTCTTAATGGTCTTAATGGAAAGGACAGTGTGGAATTGGGTTGAGAGAAAGTGTGTCGGAGATGGCTGAATATTTTTGATATGAAATAGAGTTGGGGAAAATTTTGGTTCAAATTTTTGGTTCCCACTAAAAATATCAAGTCAACCAATGTCGGTTGAGGGTCGGTTTGAGGTTCGTTCTATGGGACACAATTACGACACCGCACATAAGAGCCATAGTCTAATTTTTGTAAAGTGTCATAGAAAACTCCGTTTTAAGATTGTGATCCCTTCAATTGACCCATTTATACCCAAATCGGAACAACATTATCGTGAAAATGTGAAAAAATATTACCTCCAATTTTCCATTTCGACTTCTCCCACACTATTATTGGAGGGACCTAAGTGCAAAAATTAAGTAATCAACTTCAATTAACTCCAGACAACATACTTGCGCTTTCTTAAATTTGATGGACAAAATTTTATTATCTTTTAATTTCATAAAAAATAAGAATATGAAATTTTATGTGAATCTATGTGGAGGAAATTATCGTTCCCATAACGCTTATCGTAAGGGTATTAATGGAATACTAATAAAAATGAAGAACGATTATCTCGGTTTGCGTCCCTCTTAGATAGTACGCATAATCTCCCTATTAAAAATTTGTCCTTATGTTCGGGTGCATAGTTCTAAAGAGTAGTTTACATAAAAAATGTTTTTGCCATAGTGCAATTTGTGCAAAGTTTTTTCATATACTTTCTTTGAATAATTTGGGCCTATCCATTGACTCGTTCATGCCCAAATCGGAACATTTTTTTCGTGAAAATGTGAATTAGATAAGGGTTCTCCAATTTTGCATTTGGCTTCTCCAGCTTTCTTGGAGGGACCTAAGTGCAAAAATAAAAATGTTCACTAGTATTCACAAAATCTATTCCGATCATCGTGGAAGGGACCTTTGTCATCCCCAGTCAAACATATAATCCTCAAAAGGGATAAATAAATTGGCATGATCCCACAGAGACTTCCACAAGAACTTCCGATTAACCCTTGGATACTTATAAGTAATCATTTACAAATTTCTCTAGATCACATACTAGCACATTTATAAATTCATGGACGGAATTTCATTATATTTTTAATTCCTCAAAAGCAAAGATGTGTACTTTCATGTGATACTATGAGGTGGAAATTATCGTTCTGATAACACTGATCGTAAGGGCATTAATGGAATACTAATAAAAAATGAGGAACGAATACCCCAAATCCTTGATGCATAAATCGGAACAACATGATTGTGAAAATGATATTTAGATAATTGTGTATCTACATTTTGACCTCCCCCACCCTCTTGGAGGTACCTAAGTGTAAAAACTAAAAAGTTCACCAGATGTGCTTAAATCTATTCTGATCGAATCGGTTGTTAATAAAGTATATGAAAATTTATGAAATTCAATTAGTAGTTTCAAATAAAATAATAACCATCATTAAGGTCAATTATATTTATTTTGGTCAAATGCGGGCCCATTTGCTATGCTATTGGGCTGAAATAGTGAGGTTCACCTCTAGGTTAGCCAACTTCCGTCATACATCAGACATATGTTTGTAACATCGATTCAAGTGGAACTTTGCACATGTCAAGGTATCACAAGGGTTCCAAACGACTATATATATGGAGCTCACTTCATAAATCACTTCCAAAATTTATTTTCAACAGTTCCCCAATCCCTCTTCTCAAAGGTATAGTTTCTAGATTCTTTAATTTACTTTTATTTTTGTAGTTTTCCTTAAATTTTATTTTTGTGGTTTTTGGTTTTAAGTTCCTATGGATTAGGGTTCTAGGCTGTACACATTTCGTTTCTTTGTTCTCCCATAATTTTGTGGCCTATATTTTTGGTTTATGACCTTTAATTTCTCCGGTTTTTTCTTGTTGTTAACGTATCAGATAGGTTTGAATGCGACTTCGTTTGCCCTTAGATCACCCTTCATTTGGAGTGATCATTGTGCGACGTCGCTCATTCATATTTTGTGTTTTGTTTCATGTATGAGGAGCCGCACCCTTTTCTGTTAATCGATGGATGAGCGACATCGCTCTTACATGTCAGCCATGCGATTATTTTGGACCGATAAGTTAGCGACGTCGCTCGTACATGTTGGCCATTCCATTATTTTGGACCGACATGTAAGTGTGACGCCTGGACAACTTAAAAGATTAATTGAACCGATTTCCATTGAACCATTTCTTTCAAGCATTATATATATCATCCGTGAAAATATGAATTTCAAGAATCATAACTAACAATGAAGGTTCTAGTAGTCATTCCCAAATTGAGGTGAGCAATTTTTGTTTAGATTTCTACTCAGATTCCTTTTATTTTCTTACTTATATTCTAATTTAATTTTTAATAATTTTTATTAACCAATGAAGATCCGCATCGGTTCAGATGAGGACACTGTGCAGACTTCATTTGACAATATCATTCCACATTTCATCTGCACTTTAACCCAGATGAATTTCGGTTCAATTCCTATTTTGGTAAGTCCTCCCTGTTACATATGTATTTTATTTTCAATTAACTTTTTCACTAGATTTCTTTTATATAAATTGGATGTAGTTTCTGTTTATAATTTAGTACCTCTGAAGCCAAATCATGAAACTCCTACCAAATGTCAAGATGCATGTTGTCTTGAGGTGAAGAGAAGGGAGTATCACATGCACTACTCGGGGGACAAAAGGCTCAAGACCCGGTCCCAAAGGGTTTTAGCCAGTTTCTTGATGAAGAGGAACTGATGGTTGGGGACACACTCAATTTCGAGGTGTTCAATGTCTTCATTCTTCCCTCCAGATATTATTTCTACTGCTTAGAATTTGGAATTAAAACAAATTTAAAAGAATTTGGAACATTTGTTTTCATGTATTTTAATCTTTAATCTATAACTTGTTTGTTGAATGTTATCTAATCATTAGTATTTAACTTAGCATATGAAACACAATTTTAATATTATGATCATTCAAAAAAACTAGAAAGGACTTGTGTGCAATGAATAATTTTTTTCAATCATTCTGAAACTAGCAAATATTTGTGCGACCCATTTTTTTTAATAAATTTGAAATGTAGACTGACTATTTCCCTATGTGGAGGACGTCAAATACACTACCCATTACTATTTACTGGTTTGAAAGTGACTATTATTTGTTTTGATCCTTAGTGGGCTCATTTCTTATTCTAGCGAGCTGAAATTGTTAGGCTCATATTAATGTGCGACGTTGGTCATGGGTCGGTTCCTTGTCACCTAAACCGGCATAGGTGTGACGTTACTGCATGTGAGGTGGACATCACAAGGGTCCAGAACAATATCGTTCCGAAATAGCTTTAAATATGAGATCCCTCACAACAGTTCAAGCTTCTGTTCTCAAGTTTCTGGGGTATTCCAACTGTCTCCCACTCCCCCCTTCTCTTTTCTCTTGTCAAGGGTATGGGTTTTCTTGGTTTTCTCAAGTGTATGTGTTGTGTTTTTTGGTTTTCTAGGTTTTACTCAGATTTGTTAGACTGTGAAGTTTACTTAAATTTAAACCTAAGTGCTGCGTTGTTTTGGTATATTTTGGGATATTTTTGTTCATTTTTTTGTTGTTAATGCCTCTGATGCATGCGATTTCAGTACCCTGTCGGTTACATGTTGGTCATTGTGAATCATGTGCAATGTCGTACATTATTATATTTGTTAATATGTTCTGCTGTGTGAGACGTAGCACCTATAACGATTTGCCCATCTGTAAAACCAATTTTTTAGCGATGTTGCATACATGTATTAAAGTTTACTTAAAATTTTATATGTGATGTCGTTTCTGCTATGCTCAGTGTACGATTTAGTCGACTCTGCAGCGATGTCGCTGGTACATGTTGACCAAGCCACTGTTTTGGAACGATATATACCTGCGATACATTTCTGACGTCACACCTTACATTTCCAAGGCTAGTTTGCACTAAGCATTTTTATTATTGATTTAGGACTAATGGCTGGCGAAGTATTGTCAAGTCACTCTTTTTTCCAGATCTTTTACCATTTTACATATATATTTACTAATAAATCTTCACACTTTATCACAACTAGTATTATTTTGTTTTCATACAGTTCTCCACACAGCGGAGCAACCGAGAGCCTCTCGTGTTCGACCTTGAACAACATACGATTGCTGCTTGTAGCCCACATTTCCACTGCACTCTAAAGCAGCAGAACTTCGGGAATAACACAACATTGGTAGGCCATTTTAAATTAATATTATTCGTCGTTAATTTCATACACATTTTTTTTCTGATCAATTTTTTTGTGACTTAGTACATCCCGAGGGACATTCTACCGCTCTTGCCAAATGATAAGACCCCTGTTGTGCTGAGGTGTTACGGGAAAGAGTGATTCATGAACTATTTTGAGGGTGTGAAGATCAAGGCCCTATCTCGAAAGATTTTTGGCGAGTTCCTTTTTATAAACCGCCTACACATTAAGGACACCATGTTCTTCTAGCTCATAGAAGCTGGAGGCGATTATATTCGAGGTCATTATAATACGAGGTTATTGAGTTTATTACAAATTTTTTTCAGTTGGAAATAAACACTTCTTACCCCAATTTATGTACTAATTTTAAGGATATTTTCATGATTACTGTTTTTCTAGTAATTTAACTACCTTATTTGAACAATATATAATGACTGTATGTGTGACTCAATATGTGCATGATTTTAAAATCCGCTTTCAATCTTACCATTCAACGCCATTTTCTAAAACTATTTTGAAAACCATCGAACAAATACCTTCTACAAAGAAGTAAATTATTTTTAAACAACTGTACCCTATAAAAGTTAACCGAGGTAAAAGAAAATAAAAATATCAATCATACATAAAAGGCATGGGAACTTTTGGTGTGACTGTGTTAAGGAAGTGGTTTGGTATGAGTGAAGTGGAGAGGAATGTAGAGGATTTTAAAGGTGGTATTGGATGCTACTGTAGTGCCTAATTACTAGTTTTCATTCTCCTAAATTAATGGCGATGATGGGATGTTGGGAGGAGAGAGAGACCCCAAAACAAGGAAAAGCATACAACCCTGGCTTTCTTTTTTCCTTCTTTTCTGCCACCATAAAATTCTTTACTTGTTGGCTGTTGTGGTTTTCCCTCTTGTTCCACCATTTTCAATCGTAACATCACAAAACTCACCTTTTTAAATTTTAAAATAATACTTCCTTTTTTTCAAAGTCAATCATTTTCAAATTTAACCTCTAAAAGTACTATCCATTACATAATTGTGACGTCGATCGTCCAGCGCATCACATATCGCTGAAAATGAAATATAGTGCTATTTTGGCAGTCCTTTTTAAACAACATATGCAACATCACACACTATTTGATAATACTATTTACTTCATTTTTTAACCGTTTACTTTGGTTAATATTTAATAACTGAGGAAAAAATATACTTTTTATCTCAGTTATTTTTAACTGAAGTAAAAAATATTATTTACTTCAAAAATTAAAATAACTGAGATAAAAGGGGCAAAGTAATAGTTTTTTTGAAGTGAAAGTGTGATGGCTACACAAAATTTAATCTTTGGGAAATTTAATTTTAATTACACCATTCTCTGTGATATCAACCCTTTTTATCACTGTGCTAGAGTAACTCCACGAATACTTGAAGATTTATATGGTGATTTAGCAACACTCAAACTTGGCGTCGTTGTTGGGGAACAATAGTTAGTTTTAATTTCTTTTTCCTATTGATCTCGGTTACGATTTTGTTTGCGTATGAGAATGTATTTGTATTCATAGCTAATATTTGATCCAGTGGTTGAGAATACAGCCAAGAAAAATCGTAAGGAAGCTAATGTGCAAAACCAAAGAGAGTTTTCAGCCCAGAATTCCACAGACCTTCAGTTTGACCAAACAGAACCCTCGGCCGCATCCAATTTTTCTAAAATAGATATTGTTGAGATGGGTGACGGTGAAAACTTATTGATGTGTGAACTATCAAGCCATGAGGTGAGAAATCCCACATCCCTTATTGGAAACAGGAAGGAGAAACCCCCCCAGTCAAGATTAAGCTAGATCTCTGAAATGTGATCTCAATAAATTATGGAAAGTCAAGAGAGGACCCTCATAACTCATTGATGAATTGATAAAAGATTTGTAAAGTTCAGAGGCATCCTAATGGAGCTCCAAATTTTGGAGCTTAATTCGATTACTACATGGGCTAGAATGATGAAGGCTTTTCATGAGAATCTTTTCTCTGACACCAAGACATCTTAGGAAGATCTTGAATCTCACAAATTCATTATCTAGTCATGAATAAAAATAAAATCCCTAAGTAATTACTCTACTCCATGGACATTGAACCCAATTCAATCATTGGATTCAATGTCGCACGCACAAAATGGGAAAGAATAAAAGAGAAGAGTTAGTCTCTTTCTCTCTCTACCTACCCTTAGGACTAGGAAATAGAAACTACAAATATGAAGGCTATGTAAGCCTTAGTAGACTAGTGTTATTTATATAGTAGGTGGAAATGGGCCATAGAAAAGCCCAAAATAAAGGGAAACCCTAGCAGCCACATTGGCATGGGCCGTGGAATAGTACGCGGCCTGCAATGCACGATTTGTGCAAAAGCCTATGGGCCAGGAACTATAGATGGTTCCTGGACAAACTGATCATGCAACCTATTCAAATCATGTTGGCCACTGATTGGAAGATGTTCTTGTTGGTCTGAGAAGCACAACCTGTGCAAGTACACGCGGACCATGGACTTCAGTTGAAATCTTCGGCTAGTGATAGCGCTGACAGACATTTGAATGCACGGCATAGACAGGAGGTTGAGGTCTTGACCTTTAAGTTGCTCATGCCATGCAAAAGGATATGCCCTGTACCCAGACTTAGTCGCTCGAGCCACCTGGTTAGTACGGGCCATAAAAAGGGGCATCGGTCATGCCACTCTTCTAATTCTTATGGACTTCGACTTTTTTTCCTCGGCCCATACCATCTACTACCACAATTAAGCGTGTAGCCTTTGGTCCAATATCATCCTTGTGAATGACCTTTAACTATATTCTACCATTCTTCTGAATGACCTTCACTAAGCTACTCTGAAGTGCTTACGAGCGATCTACACATAAGCTTACATAATAGAATCTAGATGCTTGTAAGGACATGGAATCCATTAGATCAAAATAATTTACAAAATGAGGGATTTAGAAAAGAAAACTAACAATGATATCAAAACCCATTGTAATGTAAACCCACTTAAACTTAGTAATCAACCCAACAAATGCTACTGAAAGATGTGCTAAATACATTAGGAAACACATGATTGTAGTATCTCATCAAACCTCGTAAACTTAAACCTTTTCCCATCCTCGAGGAAGCAGGAATGAGCAAAGATGCAAATAATTCCCCAAAACATCAAATACTTATTCCTAGATTACCTTAGTCCCCCCAAAAGCATAAGAATCTCACAACACGCACATCCTAACGAAACTATAAGACACTCTATCCAACCAAAATACCAACTCAAAGGTGAATTTTGCAAAATATGAATGGGTGAAGCTATGTTACTCTACCACAATAACTACTAAAGGACAAGAAAAGAGAAACATAGGAATTTTTTTTATTTCTCTCATTTTTCCTAGAAGTATAAGAGAAGCACTTGCTCTTGGGATCTCGAAGGGCCCACTTTTATACGACGCACCTCGCCTTGCACCTTATTCTTTGCTCTTCTTCCCTCAACTATTGCCTCTCATGAGGAACGAGGTCATGAAAAACTTCAGGCTTTGAGGCATGCATCATCCCAATCAATTTCCTTGTGGTCTCCTCTTGCACGTCGGCTCTCCAATCAGCAATAGCAAACTTATCCTTCAGTTATCGCTCTATGGAATCTATTCTAGCTCCTCATGCTCTCATGGTTCCATCCACAGAGTCAAGCCTAACCCCAAATTCCTCCATTTTCAAAATCATCCCACAAATCGCGTGACCAACTTCTTGCACCATTTGAGTTGAACTCAAGACTTTTTCCCCATAAGTGCGAAATTGGTCGAAGAAATCCACCGGTAGGTTGGTTCGGGTATTTTGCACTCTAGGTGGTTTCTCATCATCCTCTTCTTCAATATCCACATCTAGGGCAGATATGGTGTTGTAGAAAGCCTTCTCGAACCATGAATCGGAGCTAAAAAGAGATCCTCCAATGCGGTGTCTTTATTAGTTGTCATGCACTTGGGTAAGGAAGTACCAAAAAGTTGTAAATTGTGGCACCACCATATAGCCAAACAAAGTGATGCTCTGTGGTGTTAGTGGCGATCGTAGAATCTCTTGCCAACTTTTCCATTGTAAACTTCATTCATGAACGACCCAAATTTGCCAAAGCAAAGCGAGAAGGCACCGCATATCCTAAGTATTGCACCAAAAGCCCGACCATTCCTCCTTTTGGTATCTTTCCGGCTCTATTCTTACCCGTGCTTATTCATCCTTCCACAAATGTTGCCGCCAATTTGACAGAGAAATTCTGTTCCGGAGTCAACGCTTAAAGGATTTGCCCGTCTCGGTTACGGCATGGAGAAATTTCCCCGTGGAAAAGAACTCCAATGTAAAGAAGTTGGTGCAAATACCGTAAATTTGGGTGGACTATTGTGGTACTCTTTACGGAGTGGTTTCTATCCAAGCCCATCAAATTCTTCCAAAGCTGCTTAAGGAGAAATGGAGTCCTTGTTGGTTTGTTTTTGGGACTTCCTTCCCGTACTTCAACCTAAACGCTCGAGCAACTTCCCTATGGGTCATTGAGTACTCTTGTCTTCCAAGTGGAATGTGATGGTCCTCTTTCCGCCATTGTCTGATGTTTCCTCCACAGATGCCAATAACTCAAAAGTCCACGTAATGTATGTTTTGGAGCGCATCTCGAGGAAACCTTTTAGCCTATCCGACCTAGAGAGTAGGTGAAGGTTTAGAGTAGACCTAGAGCCACCAAAGTATCTTTGCATGCAAACTTGGTCTCCAAGATTTTCCTCCTTGGCCTATTGAAATACTTCCACTTCTGGGCCACACTCTCAGCAAAGTTAGCCAATCGATACGGGATTTTTTTAATTGAACCCTTCTCTTTATCACCTCGGGAAGTTGTTCCTTGCTCGAGTCTAGTTCTTTTAGGACCCATTTTATTACTTCAGGAGAAAGATGGTAATGGCAACGCATAAAGCTTGTGCATTAAAGATCCCTTAGCAAGAAACTTCTTCTTAAACACCTAACACATAGAAAATCACGTAATCTCAACTTAAGGATCAAAATTTTTGCCCACTTTTTTCAACAGGAAATCATGCGTATAACCCACATACTCCTATAAGACACCAAATTTTTTGAATTAAAAGCTTCCCCATGTATAACGTAATAATGATAATGAAAGAAAGTAAACAAAAAAGTTCAAAGAGTTACCCGAATTTGAAGGCTAGGAGATGAAGATCACACAAGAAAAAGAAAAGAGTGCTCTCTCTTGAGAGAAAAGGCCTAAATTCAAATTTCTCCAATTGTGAAATAAGGGTGAATTTTTTGAAGTACTTGGGGTTGGTTAAAGGATCTATGGTGAAGGGAGAAGGTACTTTAAATTTGGATTCAGAGAATCAATGATTTTTCACAAGTGGGTTGTTTAAGATAGACAAAAAGAATGCACTAATGTTTTTGAGAACAATAGAAATTTTTGGAGTAAAAGACTCATGAATCAATGCTCAAAGAATGTTTATTTTGGAAAATTTGTAATTCTTCCAAAATATTTCACTTAAGCTCGACTACAGTATTTTTTGACTGGCACGGGCATGGCACAACCGTGCCATTTGACGGCCTCGTGCCTGTTCTTCTTACACGAGTCTTACACGGCCAATGCTCCCCTACACATTCATTTTTCTAAAACTTTTCCAATCAATCCTAGTTTATCCAAACCAAAACCACAAGATCCTAGAATCAAGAATTAATCAGAATTCTCAACAAAATCCTTTGACATAAAAACACAAACATGTAAATAATCAACTACTAAAAACACTTAAACGAAGAAAACACCATATATTTATTGTCTTCCTCATGACTTATTCTTCATGCATTCTAATTAGAACAAACCTACCATTCGGTCTCTAGAGTTTCCATCCGTGAATCCACCCATGATGATGTCTTTGTGGAGATGCCTCCACAAAGCGTTATCCTTACCTTCGCGCTCCTTGTCGATAATTTGAAATTCATGTTTATCCTTAGCTATTGCTGAATCCTCAGCCTTTTCTTTGGGTTTTGGAGGTGGTCCAGAAAGTTTTAATTTCTTGCCACTCTCCACTAACTGCTGGATGTTAGTGATCAAATGAAAAGCAATCTACAATAGAAAGATTATCACTAAAATCATTCCTGGAATAAGTGTCATCATCAAAATCAAAGAACAAAGTATGCTTTCTCCCATCAATATCATCAAGGCTCTCATTATCATCAATCATGGAAGATTCATCACATTGAATAAATTCCATCACATAAGCTTATACAATTACATGCAAGAGAAGAAGTAGAGGAATCATGCTTAGATTTATAAATGTAAAGGCAGACTTTATCAATGCCATCGTCCATGGTCAATGTTCCAAAGTGGACATATATTTTAGTCCTTGATGTTTTCAAAAATGGTCGCCCAAATAAAATTGGGGGTGCACCTCCGTCGTGCATTACATTAATGATATAAAAGTCTGCCGGAACACAATATTACCCACTCAAACTATAATATCCCTAACTATTCCCCTAGAGCATGCTTGGGAATAATCGACTAGTTGTACAATCACCATAGTGTCCCTAAGTTCACCTATGTCAAGAGTCTCAAATGGTCTATAATGGATAACATTTATGGAAACTCTTAAGTCAATCATAGCATTTTTAATTAACTTACCACCTAGTAAAACAGGGATTGAAAACCTGTCGGGGTCATCACATTTTTAGGAATATTTCTATGGGACCACTCCTCCTATTTTCAATTGTCGTACTTTTCAAGTAGGTTTAGTCCTTCTCCAAGTGCAAGCATTTAATTTTTTTTGAATACGATGGAATTTGTTCAATTGCATCTAGAAGTGGAATACTAACCTTGGCTTTATGGAATATTTGGTGATTTCGCCTTCATTGGATGTCTCTTTAGCCCTTCCCCTCAAAGCACTCAGGAATGTCAGCTAGGGTGGACATTCGCCTTAGTGGCTGGAAGCTCTTGTGTGGGCTCCTCCTCAACTACTACTTCATGTTACTGACAAATGGACTTGTTTTCGACAAACTTGTCATCTTATTGCACAACCTCATTCTCGGATTCTCACTCCTCCATCCCACTTGTTAATTTTAGAGCACTCATATTGTATGGATTCATCTTGGGTTGGGACATTACCTTGCTGGAGTCTCTTGCCTTGATTCAGATCACTGATGTGGCAAGTTGGCTGATGTGCACCATTATACATGCGTTAGCTGATGCATTTAACATATTTATTATCATATTTTATTCGGATGATAGCTAGTTTTAGTTAGGTTTGCACGACTAAGGGTTTAGGCAGTCATTATTGGTTTTCTTGTCTAAATCTGGCATTTTGTAGACTTAATTGAAGCTAATAGACACTTTGTATTCACGGGCACTAATATTTTACTCTTTGATATCATTAGTAGGTTGCTCGTGAGTACTTTTTCATTTTCTTTTGCACAAGGCCATCCGCTAGGATGGTATTAGATATTTGAAGGCTATTCGCAAGGATGATAGTAGATTGAAGGCCACAGACTCCAAATCATGGTAGTAGATGAAATTGAGACTAAGAAAGACAGATTCAAAATTTAAAAAGGCCAAGGAAGAAGTGGGGGGATCTTTGTTCAAGGTTCCACCAATTTTTGGGCAACATCTGAGGAGAATAAACCTTTGAGAGCATCACCATTGGATTTTAATTCTCAGGCATTATAAAATTGACTCTAAGAACTCTCAAATCGGACCAACGATTCATCCGTAGCGGAGTAAAGAAGTTAGCCAAGCAAACCAGCCACGGTCGGCGCAGACTGCCCAATCCAAGCATGAACCAAAGCTAGCATGGCCCGTACAACTTGGCACAGCCCGTGTCAGGGGGGCCTTGGCATAGTCCGTACCACCTAATAAATGGTGTGTCAAATTCTAGCATGAGGGGTCTCTGTTTCGACTGGCTATGCACTCCAAGTAACCTTTCCACTCCAAGTACGAGAGCGGGATGTTCTGTTTTACGCAGCCAACAACGTTTCAATTCACAACTACCAAGACCGACCCACAAGGTAAGAATAATTATGCGGGGTGCACCGAGGTACTAAGTAAATAGAGGTTCCACCATATGGAGCGCGCTAAATGACGCTTATCACGGATCAGAAGGAGCAAAACAAAGAGCCGCTCAATGGCCCGTGCCAAGACCGGTGCCCCGTGCTAGTACGAATGGCATGTACCATTTCAGGTCTAACGTTCCTCACCGGCACAAGGCTTTCTCGGCTGGTACGAGCCGTGTCACAAGGTACCCCCCACCCCCTCCGCTATTGGCGACTGCTAGGGTTTTTGCCATTTTGGGCCTATTTTTGGGCCCAATTCCATACAATTATATATATTAACCTATTTATATTAGGGTTTAATTTAATACTCATTTTTAGATCTCAAGAGTAGGCTAGAGAGTGAAAATACTCTTCC